>JBCAUA010158079.1:0-22169 GCA_038406235.1 Peronia verruculata | reverse complement strand
AGTGAGTGAGTGAGTGTGTGAGTGAGTGTGTGAGTGAGTGAGTGAGTGAGTGAGTGAGTGAGTGAGTGAGTGAGTGAATGAGCGAGTGAATAAGTGAGTGAGGGAATGAGTGAGTGAGTGAATGAATGAATGAGTAAGTGAGTGAATGAGTCAGTAAGTGAATAACTGAGTCAGTCAGTAAGTCAGTCAGTGAGTGAGTCAATAAGTGAGTCAGTGAATTAGTGATTGAGTCAGTAAGTGAGTGAGTGTGTAATGAGTCAGTGAGAGAGTAAGCGAGTGAATCAATGAATAAATAGGTCAACAGGTGAAAAAGTAAGTGAGTGAGTGTGTAGTGAGTGAGTGAGAGTGAGTGAATAAGTGAGTGAATGAGTGAGTGAATATATGAGGAATAAAGTGAAAAATTGATTGAGTGAGGGAATGAGTGACTCTATAAGTGGGACAGGAGTGAGTGAGGGAGAATTAAAGAGAGAGAGAGGAAGAGATCTATATGCTGCAAATGAGTAAGGGCACGTTGAGGTCAGTAATGAATTTTTATCCACCATAATCCACAGTTCTTTACATATCAAATTAGACTGTAAAAATGCTTTAAAGAACAAATATGTGGCCAGAACTAAACGCAACTCCAATACGTCTAGTGTATTTGCATAACTCAAAATAGAAGTTTACAGTTATGAGTCTTTCAGACAGATAAAACATTTCTCTATTGTGCAGCTGAAGGAAAAAGGCTACGATCATCAGGTGGTCCTGGAACTTGAAAAACTGAGAAAGAAATGGTCGGACATTCAGAACCTGCCCCACCATTCCCTCCTCTCAAATATCGTAGGTGGGTTGTCTGCTGTTCTGTCCATCTCTCTGCTTTCATTTCTCTTTTACCGTTTTTCTCTCTCTCTCTCCTTGAGACTATGTGTTTTCGTCATCTCTCTTTTACATCTCTCTTTTACTCTCTCTCTCTTTCTGTATTCCAGAGACTAAGTGTTTTGGTCATCTCTCACTTTCTCTCTCTCTTTCTGTTTCTCTCTTATTCTTCTCTCTCTTTTTCTCTCTCTTTTTCTCTCTTTCTCTCTCTATCTGTCTTTCTATATTTCTCTCTCTCTCTCCTCCCCCTCAATCTTTCTCGCTCTCTCTTTTCCACAGACATTAGTTATTCCTTTCTTTTGTCATCTCTCATCTCTCATTCTCTTCTCTTTGTCTTCCTGTCATTCTGCCTGTCGCCCCTCGGGGGCCCAGAGTTTATGACTAGATTCTCTGCTCCCACCTGCCAGCGATGTAAGCCCATCATCAGTGGGGTGTCTCCCATGGAGTGCCATCCTCGACATTCCAGGGAAGACATCTCTTCTCTCGTCTCCTTGCTCCTGTCCCGCTCTCCTTTCTCTCTTTTTCTTGGCGTGTAAACGTACCTGACCATGCTTGACACAATATAGCCATGATCGTACTGATGTGTCGTTAAACCCCAATACAAACAAACAAACAAACAAACTCTGCCTGTCTTTTCTTTCACTGTCTTTCTGATTCTATCATGTCTTTCCATCCAGCATGCCTTTTATTTTCTCTCTCTCTCTGTTTCTCACTGTCACTCTTTCTGTCTCTCTCTGCAATATCTCTGGCTAGAATAAAGCTAGCTCAAAACTTTTTTCACCACCTGAAAGGGCATGAAATAAGCTTTCACATAATACCAAAAACCCTATATGGTGAAAGTCAACGTATTTACTTCTCATTTTGACTAGCGGCAAGACATATGTTTTGATATTCCTTTTACAACTCTCTCTACATATATCGTCCATATGTTATTGCACTTTATGTTTACTTGATCAGCCTTTATGACATGTAAATGTATCTTACTGTGTTCAGCACAGTATAGCCATGATCATGCAGACAAACAAACAGATAGACAAACAAATCGTCTTTCAGAATATGAAAGAATTACTTGTGAAGTATCAGTTACCCAAGTTTGTTTCTCCACCATAGTTAACCTGCTTCCGTGATCAAGTATGGTTGTGAACATCTGTAAATGTGAAGATAAGATAAGATAAATCTTATTTGTCCTCAAAAGAAATGTCCATTCACAACTAATGAGAATTGATGTACATGCAAGACATATTCACACACACATATGAGACTCGACACAATGAAATCGGGCACTCGTCAAACAGCTGACCGGAGAAATCTCGTGTTTTTCAACAGTGAATAGATTTTTAACGCATTTTTTTTTCCTTCACCAAAACCTTCTATATCAATCTCAAAATGCATTACAGAGTTCATTTTACTAAAATAGATCGAGTAAAATCCTAGCAGTTGTAATTTAGTAGCATCTCCTAACAAGGATAAATAAGAATTTTACAAAAGTGATGGACCATTTTCTCAATAAATTCAGCTGCAGCAACAGGTCACCCCCATCGTCTTTGATTGCCAATGTCTAAACTTCTACTTTAGATAGAACAATCAGTTTTTCACACACAGAAAGGCAAATGAATAATCTTTACAGTTATACCAATAACTCCATATGCTCAAAATTTGACGAGAGCCTGATTTCGTGTCGCAATCTCATATATGTGCAAAGACAAAAAGATTAGAAACAGCATCTGAACAAGACAAACTTGAAAAACCTTGTTCCAGCTTGATAAGTGTACCGCTGATAGCAAATATGAATTTCTGTAACACTCTCAATTAATTCTTACATGCAATAAATGCTTTCTTCTTTTAGACTATTTCCCTTGATTATAAAGAAGGAGCACTGATTCTTTCTGAATCATGTTAGACTTTGGTATAAGGCGTCATTTACCTGTGATTTCTTTTAACAGTCTTATTCATTTTCTCAGTACATCCCCACTTGTCTCTCTTTCAAATGTCTCACGGCCAGTTGAAATGAGACGTAAGTCATTGGTGTGGATCCGAGAAATTGAGCTATGAATGTGATGAGGGGGGGTCAGATATCGACATTTTTTTTAACTGTAGAAATCAATAGTACATTCATTTCTGAACAAGACAATATCAGTCTAATCCCTGATTTATACATGTACATATTTCTTCAATAAATTTTTTTTTTTTTTTTTTGTGAGGTAAGCTATGTAGATTTATGTGGTCGACCTTTCATTTAAACTCAATTTTTCGGAATTTTGGTCATTGCTGGAAGGTCCCCCCTTGTTTCTTTAAACTGCAGTATCTCTGGCTAGAATAAAGCTAGCTCAAAACTTTTCCACAACCTGAAATGGTATGAAATAATCTTTCACGTGATATCAAAAACCCCATATGGTGAAAAATCGACATACGTCTCCAATTGGCTGACAGCGAGACAATATATCCTAGAATTGAGTGAGAAAGTATGTCCTGTCACACAAATATATAAAACCTCATGTTGATGACTTTGCTGAACTGTGAAGATTAACAAGAGTTTTTACTCAAGTAAGCAAAAACCAGGAAATCCCCAGCTGAGTGTTTGTACCCCTGCTAAAAATAGAACACCCGCTGATATTTGTTACAGCTTCACCACGAGATCCGAGAACAATTTATCATCAGTCCTGTGCATTTTTTATGTGTTTTATGGTAGTGAACAGTTTGGGGTGTTTGTCCCCACCTGCTAAAATTAGATGGGGATTTCCAGCCGTTTGCTTGGTCAGAGCAAGTCTGTTACTGTGGTTTTCCTTAATGAGAAAAAATGTTTTCTGTAGAGATGAATTAGCACAATTATGTAGCTCATGAAATGTTTTGTTTCATTTTCCTGTTCCAGCCCCATATTTAGAGGAATATTGGCGACTTGAAAGTTTAGCACAAGCTATGTTACAATCAAAGGAGGTGAGCACATCAAACTGCCTTCTAATTGTAAGGGAATGAATGAGAAAAGATGTTTTTGGATCCTGCTTGTGTTTTTCTTTTAAATCTGGAATCAAATGTTCTAACTGCAGAGGTACTTCACATGAGTAAATTTGGCAAACAAATTGCATTTTCATTGAGCTCCTTTTTAGTATTGCTATTATCACCTTTTTCCTTTTGTCAGCTAGCTGAAGTTTCTTTTGAGATAAATATTTTAATTTCCTTTGACTGAATTGAAACCAATAGTTTGTTTTAATCTCATATTTTTTAGACTATGAATTATTTAAGAGCTCTTCCATTGTCTTTTTTTTTGTTGTTGTTGTTGTTTTTGCATCAGAGGGTGAAATATTTTGACAATTTGCTAGTTTTACTTTCAAATCACCTGCAGGGATGGAAATGAAAGAAAAGTGGTTGGAACAGAACAGGCTGTGCAAAAAGCACTATGAAATGGATGAGAATATACAATTGTCAGCCTCATTTACTCATAAAGATAAGGTTAATTCCTCTGACCTGCTTGTCTGTAGGTGTCTCTTATCTCTTGATTCCCACAGTGATGAATCTAGGTCAGAGGTCACTGCACTTCTCCTGTGATCATTCATTCAGTCACTGGCCTACCAGTCAATTAGTTCTGGCTCCAGTCGTACCTGAGGGCCCGAGCTAGATTCTTTATCTTTGACTTCCCTTTTAAGTAGTGATCTAGTTCCCAGGTACATGCTGACATAGTGTACGTGACACGCCTTGTGTCCACAGAGTGTGTTGCTTCTGTTGCTGGGACATACTCTAGTGTTAGAAAAGTTCTGATGCTTTATGATTTTAACACACCAGAGAAAATGGAAGCCCACAATCCAACTGATGGCTGTTTGTATTGAGTTTTGTTAATTCTGTGTTACATTGTCCAGGCATTGTTAGATTAAATGTCTTATATAAGCCTCTCCAGTGCGTGGACGAATATAACTGTTTTGTTATAAATCAAACTTGCAGTATTTTGCTCATGTTCGTTGTCCACAGCAGTCAGCATGTTATCACTACCAGTGTCTGTCATGGGAATATGAATCCCAACTGTTTGTTTTTCTAGGAGTCAAATCAATATTCAGCTGGAAAACCAAAACAAGAGCATTTAAGTTGGTACTAAAACTCATAGAAATGCTGTCACTGCTTGGAATATGAGTGAATGACTGAATTCTTTTTTATGCCTTGACATTATATAATATAGTTACGTATATTTGTATACTACAATGCTCATAAATTTTTGCCCTTTACAGTTGTTAGGTTTTGTTTCTTAATTGATAATGTGCAATAAATAGATCTGCACTTTCATGTTGCTAAAAACAACAACTATAAAACACTGATATTTTGTAGTTTGTGTCAATGCTCTTCCTGGATGTATTTCGTTGACACAACATTGTTAATAAACGTATTGCATTCACTTTGATGTCACAGAAAATTGTGATAAAGTCTGATGCAACTACAGCTGAGAAGATGGTGAAATCAGCAATGCAAACTCGCAGCCTGTCGAAGACTGACCAACAGGCCAAGTTGGTTTGGTTGTCGCAAGTCTTTCCTACAGAGCTGCTGGATTACATGTGCAGAGGGATTACCTTAGGCTGTGGTAAGACAGCAATTTGTTTGCCTCATTTTTTTTTTCTTGTGGGAATTAAGTTCACAATGTGATGTAGTTTATAATGGATGTACAGTCTACTAAGCTGTTCTCATCTGCCTTGTGTAAGATGCTTATATTCCTGTTCATGTTTGGCCAAGGTTTTTATTAAAAGTTGCTGAATACGTCAGTAAATAAAATAGTACAGTCTGTCACAAATAAAGCATTTATCTCTTTTGAGAAATATTCCTTATACAATGGTAAGAAGAAGCAGCCATCACAGATGTATCTCCAATATATCGGTGACCAAATGCTGTTTTGTTTTTGTGATGATTCTTAATTCATAGCGCCTACATTCACTGTAAAAACACAGAGGGGACATTATATGTCTTTTTACATTCCTTTTGTAATTTCCTTCAATTTGATGTAAAACATGTTACACTTATGATGGTAATGGTGACTTTATGGCATTTTTTTTGTATAACACTTCAGTCAGTCAAATTGAGTAGTATATTAATTACATCTTAACCTCCCAAAATGTTACATCTGGAAAGAGTTAAAGCAGGCACATAATGCACCCATGAGAACTACTGTACAGTGCCCTTCACCCTAGGATGAATATGTCCACTCATATACTGGTGACCATTCCCTCTTGTTCACTTATTAGAAATTTGCCCTCATTTCAGCTGAAGTGGCTCAGAATGAGCTGAAGAAGTGGCAAATCCTGCTGGGATTGGAAGGAGGAGATTTACTTTTCTTTGAGTGTGTCTGTCGCCTACTCTTCCAGCTTCATCCTGATAAACTAGTGAGTTTGACTTGTGTCACACCCATCTGGTACAAAGTGTAGCATCATAACTTTATTCTACCGCACTCGAGACAGTGTCAGTTGTTTGCTTCAAACTTTTTTTTTTTGGTTGCACTTTTCATATCACAATACAAGATGATGCACAAAAAAAAAGGGACAAAAATGAAGACTCATTTTTTTTTTCAGAGAAATTAATATTTCTTTTTCTTTTTCAAGTGAACAGCATAGCACAACTGTAACTTTTATCTCATGCTGAGATGAAATTACAGTGAGTATTTTTGGTTGGAGATAATCACAGAGACTATGGAACTGTATTTTGAAACAGTCACTAATTTTAATTCAGATACAATGTTGATGCGAATACCTCGGGAAGAAATTTCTCCACAACTTCTGAGGTGACAGTTCCAACAATCTCTGATGTCTTGAACACAACTCGACATCTTCACTGTAAAGTTTGGGTCATTATGGCTTTTGTCAATCACTTTTTCAGTATTTCTAAACTTTTATACCGAATGTGTACTTGTATGCCGGTGGGGAACTTCCTGTTGCAAAATACAGTTCCAAAATCTTTGTCCTCTCTCCCTCGGAGAAATGCTCTCAGTAGTTCATATTGATATCAGATAAAAGTTACTGGTTTGTTCTGCAACTTCCATGAAAAAGAAATAGGAATAATACTTTCTTTAAAAAATATGAGTCTTTATTTTTGTCCCCTTTCTGTCCGCCATTTTGTACTGTGATATAAAGAATACAACCTGAAAAATAGTTCAGTGACTTACAGCTCAAAGTTCTATATTTGAGACATGACGTAATGACGTAATATCAGGCGCTTGTCAAACTGAGGTGAGGGGAGAAATCCCGTGTTTTTCAACAGCGAATTAATTTTTAATGCATTTTTGTTTTCTTCACAGAACCCTACTATATCAATCTAAAAATGCATTTCAAAGTTAAATTTGCTGAAATAGATTGTGTATAAAAAGCCCAAAAATTGTCATTTAGTGGCATGGCTTAAGAGGAATTCATAAGGATTATCAAAAGTGATCTGCCATTTTCTCGCTAGATTCAGCTAAAGCAGTAGGTCATCCCCATTGTCTTTAATTACCAATATCTTGACTTCTACATAAGGTAGAACAAAAATTTGTTCACACACAGAAAGGGAAATGAATACTTTTTGCAGTGATACCAATAACTCCCAATGCTCAAAATCTGAGGAGAGCCTGATTTCATCGTGTTGCATCTCATTTTTCCTTTTGCCATCTGTTGTCAGTAATATGAGTCTTTATTTCACTCCTCTCTCCATGTATGATAAGATTGTATTGTGCAAAGTAAACACTTCATTGAAATTATAATCTTGAGATTAGATGTAGAGCAGGTATTTGGGTGCAACTTCATAGCTTTGATTTAAGTTTTATACCTTCTGTGATAAGAATGTAAAAAGAAAAAAAGCAATTATTATTAGTGACTCATCTACGATCTTGCCTAAATATTCACGTGGTTTCATTTTAGAATGCTGGAACTTTGTACATGTGGTGTTGTGTTTGTGCAGACGATGATGTGCAAATGAGTGTATGGTTAATATTCAACACTATGCTTAATTTTTGTGAGTTATTAACATGATTTTGAACTCAGCTCATTGTACATTGTACAAAAATTTTTTACTTTTGTAGAAAAATAAAGTTATCTTATCTTTCCTTATCTTAAATCCTTCGCAGTTTGGCTTCGTGAGATGTGCCGAGTCTGTGAACGAGCAAACAATCGGAGTGTCAGCCTTTGTCCGCAAGAAACAGTCAGTGAGTATGGTACAGTTGAAGAATACTCATGCAAAGAACTTCTGTCAACTATCACTGTCTTTTGTCAAAGAATTTCATGAGTTTTTTAAATTGATGAGAACCATGCAATGAAATTGATTTTTTTTCAAACTTGGGGCAAGAGGAAAAACTTTATACATTACACATGTAGTATCATTGTCACATTTGTATGCATCTATATCTTACATTATATTTAAAGTTATGGAATATTAATGTCAAATTGGACATGTCACAGTTTTCATTTTTGTGTCTATTGTGTTATATGATTTATCACGATCTTCTTGATTTTATGGGTTTCTCTCTCATTCTCTTTTATTTTCTGTGTGCTTTTCCCTCTGTTATTTTCTGCTATTATAACGATATCCATCTTTTATATTAGTGTTACCCACTCACAGAAAAGACTGAGGTTTTTTTGTTATCTAACTTTCTGACTGTTGTAGACACATTTGTGTATTTAGTATGTCCTCTCTAGGCAGTCAGCATTCGTTAGTCTCGAGAGATGATGATGTAGCACTAGGATTGGGGATGGCATCTTCTAGAGTGGCTGCAGAACCCCACCCTAGAATGGCAGGCTCGCAAACAGTTGTTGCAGATAAAGGGGGTTATAAGTGCCACAGAGGCTGCCGTTGCCTTTTTCCTTTCCCTCTTGCCTGCGAGCTGGTCGTTTCTGCCCGCTTCACTCCCTGTAGCCAGTAATGTGCTTAAATGACACAGGAAAAAAATATTTCACAAAAACAATATATCTGAGGAAGTAAATGGTAACATGTAAGCAGTAAGACGTGTGAGGAATGAATGTCTGTTTTCATGAGTGGCAAGTTCAAGTAGTGGTGATCTCAGTAGTTGAATCAAATTTGGTGCAGATGCTGGACCAGCACAAAGAAAAAATCTCAGTCTGCGGGATAACTTACAGTCCGTAATTTTATCCTGTTTGCCAGTTAATATTCTACAAAGCTGCCTGTGGATGTCTGCCAGAGAGTCGGTTCTCCCGGGACCCACCTGCTGCTGCAGCTGTGAAAGCCAAGCTCATTTTGGCCAGGTAACTGTCCCGTTGTGGCATGTTGAAATATTACTTTCAAAACTCTACCACTTTTTTGTTTTTGTATTATGGCATTGCTGTTAGTTTTTTGTTTTTTTTTTTCTTCAGTTTTTTTTTAAATTTATTTTTCTTGTTTAAACATTTTTAAAGCACAGAGAACATTCCATTTCGAGAGTCTCAGTTTTCACCTATCTATACCTGTCAACGCATCTCTTCCTATTTTTCAGCGGGCAGTATTTGGACATTATCCATAATATATGACAAATTAGAATGACTTGTTCTGGCAAAGATTTTTTTTTTAAACTGCAGTGTTTAAGTTTCAGTTTTTACTCTTGGGCTTGAGTATGCAGGGGTTGGGCCCAAAGAGATTCTTTATTATGTCAATATAACCTTACAGTTTTACAGGTACCTAGCACCAGGCAGTGTCTTTTGTGTCCTTACTTGTTGTGAAGGATCATTCATCTGCATTGTGGGTGGTACAATAATCCCTTATTTGTCCGTCATGGAGTTATTCGTCGTGCGAAGTTATTTGAGGTCACCAATCCTTCTGGCCCATGATGCATTATTTGTCTACCTAAAGACCGTGCTCTGGCCAAAGACTATGGTCCAACCAAAGACCATGCTCCACCCGCACACAATGCTCCACCCACAGACCAGGCTCCTCCCACAGACCATGCTCCTCCCACACACCATGCCTTACCCACACACCATGCTCCATCCACACACCATTCTCCACCCACACACCATGCTCCACCCACACACCATGTCCCTCTCACATACCACCCACACACCATGCTCCTCCCACACACTATACTCCACCCACACACCATGCCCCTCCCACATACCTCCCACACACCATGCTCCACCTACACACCATGCTCCTCCCACATACCACCCACACACCACCAACCCGAGCCCAACAAAACTATTAATTTTACTATTTCCTATTACTTGATTATTATTATTATTTGTTATTATCATTACAGTATTAAGGATTATTGTTATTGTATTTAGGAATATTTTTTATGTACAGTAAGGGAGTAGTGTTGCATTATCCATCTTTTGACATGATCTGTCAAGGTCTTTGCTGCTATGCACCAGATAAATGAGGGATTATTGTATTGATATTGGTTATTGTTTAATGATATGTCAGTATGATTACGATTACATTTCACCATTATCAAACAATTACATTATCTCTCTTGTTTACAAACCTTGGTAGCGAAGGGGAGAACTGTGTGGAGAAAGCCCTCAAGTATTTGCTACAGCACCACCTGTGGTCGGAGGCGGTGCAGCTGGTCAAGGACCAGGCAACAAAGAATGCGGAGAATCTTCCGACTTATGTTTATGTGACCATCACAGCATTAGCTGAGGTAACGCATTTGTCTAGATTATTGGGTCAGCTTGCTTTACGGGAATTAATAGTTTACCACTTGTTTTTCATTTTCTGATACTTTTGTAGACCAGTGTTCAAAAATTCCAGTGGGCAATAGTAGGTAGAAATTATCTTCAGTAAAATTTTATAAACATTCTGACCAAGGCTTTAACTATGTATTTATTCATTACAGACTTCCCTCTACGCTCCCTCATTTAATGCTGATCAGGCATAGTGGAAGCAACAAATTTAATCAAATGGAAAAAGATTTTAATCTGACTTTGCTTTGTGTTTTCCTGGAAAGAATATTTTAATCTATTCCACGAATTCCATTAGGCTGTAATTGAGAGGCTTGAAGCCTCAAAGTTTGAGCTGCAAATTCAGGTATCAGTTTTTCATTGACTTAGTAGAGAAACTCAGATCCAATTCTATTTTATGAAGGCCATGGCTAGCTGGACTTAAGCCTAAATAGTCTCAAGGTCTAGCTGGACTTATTCAGTCTGTGTCATTATCATGTAGCCGTGAAGTTCTTTCTCTGTATCATGTTCCTATGGGAGGGGGTGGGAGGCATGTGAATGCAGCTTTAAACACTTTTAGCTAAACATATGCTAGTCAGTAAATGATGGCTTGACTACAATTTTTTTTTTTTTTTCAATATATGAAATGTTAAATGAGGTCTAGATCTAGATCCAGATCACTCCATTCTACATGACAGTATATCTTCTTCAACTGCACTCTCAAATAAAAAAACAAAACAAAAAAATATTCCGTCGAGAACACACAAACAAAAAGAAAGTAGACAGATCTACAGATGTGAATGTGTTAGAGTTGGGGATGAACCTTTCACTCCCACTGGATGAGGTATGCAAGATCTGGCAAAAGCATCTCCTTCAAGCAATCCCTCAAACTTGTACATTTATAAATACAAAAACTATGTTAAATACACACACATTAAATTTTTATCATCAACCAAAAAAAAAAGCATGGCTGAGGTTTGAACCCGGGTTAATTGGAATATCATTCTGACCACTTACCCATTTGGCCACGGATGACTGTCAGCTCTTGGTAAAAATTAACATCATAATATTGTAATCCAAAATGACAAGTATTGTCAATAAGTTTGGCAGCCACTGCGTTGTATGAATATGTCTTACAGCCGGTCAAAATGAGACGCATGTCAACCTTTCACCATATCGGGTTTTTGGTATCATGAGAAAGCTTATTTCATGACCTTACAGGTGGTGAAAAAAGTTTTGAGCTAACTATGTTCTAGCCAGAGATATTGCAGTTTAAAGAGACAGAGAGGGACACCCCCAGCAATGACCGAAATTCCAAGAAAATTGAGTTTAAATGAATCATTGAATGCATCAATCTACATAAATACCTCATGAAAACCAAATCTTAATACAGTAATATTTATAAATCGAGGGTAAGACTGATATTGTCTTGTTCAGAAATCAATGTATTTTTGATTTTTGCAATTAAAAAAAAAACGTCTAGCCTCCTCATTACATTCACGGCCTGATTTCTCAGTTCTGGGCTAGCAACTTACGTCTCATTCTGGCTGGCTGTGCGACATAGAATTTATCAGAATCTGAATTTAAATATTGAAAGTGTGTACCCCTTCACAAACCCAGTGATGATACAGAATTTAAAGAAATCAGAATTGTTGACCTTTAAATGAAGAATAGACAGAGACATTTGATCTTCTATAGGATAGTTTGCTGTGAAAATATCAATTCACTCATGATTTTCTGTTAGCAAACTTACTGTTGTTAACTGTTTGCATATTCTCCCAGGCTAAGAGATTCTGTTTAGGCAATTTTCTTAGCATTCCATTTGAGATGCAACAGGATGAAATGAGGCTCTCGTCAAAGTTTGAGCATATGGAGTTATTGGTATCATTATAAAGATTATTCATTTCCCCCTCTGTGTGTGAAAAAATAATTGTTCTACTTAAGTACAAGTTGAGATTTTGGCAAAATAAAGTGATGGGGGTGACCTGTTGCTGCAGCAGAATGTATCAAGAAAATGGCCGATCACTTTAGGAAATCCTTATTAGTCCTTGTTAGGCCATGCCATCAAATTACAATTTTAGGGCTTTTTTTCGATCTGTTTCAGTAAATTGAACGCTGAAATGCATTTTTAGATCGATATAGAAGGTTTGGTGAAGAAAAAAAAATGCCTTAAAAATTCGTTCTTTGTTGAATAAAAACATGATTTCTCCAATCGTCTCAGTTTGACAAGCGCCTGATTTCATGGTGTCGCATCTCATTTGTGGATTTCCAGCAATTTTGGTGACTGGGGAATTATCAGATTGTACTTGATACACCTGCTGTCACTTTCTTTGGGTTGTTTGTTTGTTTGTTTCAAACTATGCAAACCATTTATTCCAGTTGTAGGCTCTCTATCATGTTTTTCTCCCTGTCACTCTCTGTGTCACCCAGGGCCAGGCTCTGTCAGACCATGTCGTCGACCTCTTCTCTGTAATGCCTTCCTGGAAAAGGTGAGCTCTCACGCCTCATATTGTTCTCTGCAAGAGCACCTTCCCTCCAGCAATAGATTTTGGCCTGTTTTAAATCCTTTAGAACCTGCTTGAACATTCTTGAAGTATATTGGTAATACAACTAAAAACATTTGTTTTAGAAAATATCTGAAACATAGATGCATATAAAAAACAAAAATGACCATCTTTGCAAATGAAATACATATAATGCTTATATTATAATCATGTTATTAATTATTAATTATTATTGCTTTTTTTTTTTTCTTGCAGTATTTTTAGTTATAATGTAAAAAAGTGTGATACATTTGCATTCATTCTCTTCACCCCAGGATTGATCTGAATATTATTTCCATTATTTTTCCTCTTTGTTGAGAGACAAGGCTTTTCATGCTTTGTCATCATTTTTCTCGATATACCTTGTATTTATTGGTGCATTGATAAGTTAATATGCCATGTTCTTTTCAAACTCTCAGGTTGTGCTATAGCCATTATCTCATCTTTTTTTGTTTTTTGTTTTTTTTTCTTTTTCTCTTTGTTGGTTATTGTTTGTTAATGTGATAGTCGTCATTTAACCAGCCCTTTTTTGTGTGTATGTTTCAGTTTTATGTCCTTCTCCCAAGTGGCCACGGAAAGGCCAGAGATTCGACAGCAACAACTGTCAACTGCAGTCAAAGACATCTTTGTTGAAGATGGCAGGGATGTGAGCTTGGACTCAGTCAGAACCAGCTTGCTCGCTCTGATGAAGAAAATGAATGAACAGAAGTGAATGATGCAGTTTGGTAGATGCGGAGGAAAAATGGAGCTCGCAAATTTAATTTTTTGTTTGTTTTTGTTCAGCTGAGATAACTACCACGACAGGAGGTTGAAAGCTTAACAGAACGGTAACCGTTGCAGAGGAATGGGGTAAATTTTCAGACTCAGAGAGGTTGGCCAATCTAACAGTGTCAGAGATGTCTGAAATCAAGCAAATGAGGCTTACAAAACATGATGTGAAGTCAGCAGTATGGAATGCTAGAGATTTGATAAGTTGCTGCTGAGATCAGGAGTATTCCTATGCTGTTGTGAACGCTAGCCTATAGAAGTGTTGTGTAAGCAGTTTAAAAAAAAATGATTTATAGAAGCCATCATAACCTCAAGGTTAACACCACATCCCTAGCCCCCTATTTAATTAGTTTGAATGGAAGGCCTTACATGTCCTGTCACTAGCACTATACCCAGAGCTAATTTAATGAGAGCTAGGGCAATCTTTTCAACAATATATGAGATTGCGACACGATGAAATCAGGCGCTTGTCAAACTGAGCTGACTGGAGAAATTACGTGTTTTTCAACAGTGAACAAATTTTTATGGCATTTTTTTTTTTCTTCACCAAACCCTTCTGTATCAATCTAAAAATGCATTTCAGTGTTCAATTAACTGATATAGATTGAAAAGAAAACTCTAAAATTGTAATTTGGTGGTATGGCTTAACAAGGATTAATAAGGATTTACTAAAGTGATCGGCCATTCTCTCGATAAATTCAGCTGCAGCAACAGGTCACCCCCATTGTCTTTATTTGCCAATATCTCAACCTGTACTTAGGATACAACGATTATTTTTTCACACACAGAACGGGAAAGGAATAATCTTTACAGTGATACCAATATCTCCATATGCTCAAAATTTTACCAGAGCCTGAGTTCATGTGTTGTATCTCATATATTTCTGACATTTTCTTCTAAACTGAGGCTCCAAGTACCATTTGGTAAGGAGGTTTTACATACTTTGTTATCACAAACTCTAATCCCATCTCTGGGCTCATTAGAACAAGGACAGTCTTATTACCATAAATATGGATGTTTAAACGGAAATGTTGTTAATCAAAGTCCAATCTTTCCAACCAACGAGTGCCTTGAATAACATTAGTTTTTTTTTAATGTATAGTAGATGTGCTACAGATGTTGATAGCTTTGTCTTACTCAGGGTTTCTTGTGACCAAATAGCACTGTTTAGCACAATACTCAGCCCAGAAATACTAAACAGGAAAGACATTGGAAGTACGTGGAACTCAATATTGCTTGCATCATGCAAAAACTCTTACCTTGAAGTAAGACCGCATTAACATTCACCTGTGTAACTTGAGTCAAGGTGACATTGAGTAATTGATGATTGAGACAGATGTGAAGCGTGTCAGACTAGGGTCAGCTTAATGTGTTACAGACGTGTGCATTGTGCACACCGCGCCCTAACTCTTTCACCACCAGACAAAAATTATAAAGATAGTTTAAAGTTTTGAAATTAGCAGTTATAAAATTTGCCCATTCTTTATATAAAATTCCAGTAGCAGCAATGGTATTTTGGCCCTTGGCAGTTGGGAGAGGTCACTGACTTTGTATCTCAAAAGAAAATGATCTGTGGACATCAGAAATTTGGCAGTGAAAGAGTTAAAGGAGAATTAACAAATGATAACTTTACAGCTGATTTAGTGACTCTGTGTCTATGAGAATTTGCCTTGATGTAAGTGGCTGACAGTGTAAAGTCTGCTCACAGAATTGTGGGACCAAACTAGTCGATTCTGTAGTCTTAGATTTTTGAAATTAATTGTTGTTTGTGAATTGGCTACTGCTTCAAGTTCCTGGCCCATTGAGTGCTGTCATTGTTTTTTTTTTTTTGTTGTTTTAAATCAATATCTGTGTACAGATTCAGTTAGTTTGTTTCTTTGTTGTTTTCCTCTTTGTGTTTTAAAATTCTTTTTTGTTTGCTAGTCCCATGGCATTTGATGGAACAGGGGCTGCTTGGGTGGTGCATTTACACTGGTCTTGACACCAGTTTTGTCAGACTGGAGTTTGAGTAAAGGTGATATTGTGTAAATGATCTCTGTCAGAGATGTCAAAAAATAGATTTTTTTTTTAAAATTTGTTCACAATACACCGAAGCTAATGTTTGCTCCACATTAATATTCATACATGTGCAAGCATTAAATCAGCATCTAGACTACTAGTAAAATGCTTTCAGCTTCAAGTGTAATCAGATGCAAACAGGTATGGAAATGCAGCAAAGTTTTCTTTGTTTAAAATTGAAATTATTCAGACAGATCTGTCTAGTTATGATTTATCATAACTGTTTGTCGGATATAGATACATCTGTTGGGACCATATGATGATATATGACGGATGTGATATCCATTAATTTTTTTAAAATTTTATTTCATTTATTTTTATATGGAGCTAGCATGACTTTTCATTGAGAGAATTTTTAATGAGATTGGAATGTATGTGACACAGTCAGATTGGAAAAGTACAAGATGTGCATTAGTATAATTTTATATGCGATGGTACCTTGGATGTTGACATGTATATAAGGCCCATTATTGTTGTAGTGGTTATTTATTTTTTACTTTGAAAAGACTTTGTGTACACTGCAATGTCTATGCAGGCATCTGTGTCTAACTCTCGCACTGCAGCCGCATGTAGTCATGTTGCGAGCTCGCAGGACGCAAAATAGTGCAGGTGGGTATAACAATAACAAAAAACATGAGCTGACACTCTATCTGGCCACATGGTCAGACCCAGACACACTGCAGCCCGGGGCAGTGAAATGAGTTTGGCCTATAATATTATGTGGCTGCAGTGCAAGAGTTAGACACAGACGCACTGTTACTCCAGCCTTACTGTGGTGACTGCAATGCTCACTTACATGGCCATGCAGCCAGAGAATTATGAACTTTCATGAATTGATGTTGTTATGATTATTTCTTATTCTTGTTATGACTAAACAGATCAGATCCTGTTTCTGCCTTCCGTCCCCTCCCCTCCCTCTCCATTCCCTCCTCATCTTATTATTTCATCTTGTCTGGTCTCAAGACAGAGATATCTTTACATATGAGATGGGACACAGTGAAATCAGGTTCTCATCAAATTTTGAGCATATGGATATATTGGTATCACTGTAAGGGCTGTTCCATTTCCCTTTCTGTGTGTGAACAAAAAAAACTGTATTCTGCCATAAGTAGAAGTTGAAATATTGGCAGTTAAAGACCTGTTTGCTGAAGAGGAATTGAGTGAGCGAATGGCTGATCATTGCTGTTAATCCTTGTCAATCCTTATAAGTCCATGCCACTTAAGGACAATTTTTGGTCTTTAACTCAATCTGTTTCAGCAAATTTTACACTGAAATGCATTTTTAAATTGATAATGCAGGCTTCATTTACTGTTGAAAAAAGTGATTTCTCCAGTCGTCTCAGTTTGACGAGGGCCCAATTTCATCGTGCCATGTCGCATATTGCTTGAGTTACTGTCATGCTCTGATAGATGCTCTGACAGTCCACTGATGTTAGGGGATGTGACCATGTTTATCCAGATTCAATTCAGGACAAATGGAAGAGATAAGATGTACATCATCCTCACCTTGACCTATTCTCTGACGTCTGACAATGTCATCGGGGCATTTTTGAAATGAGATCCCTAACCTCTTGCAACTCTCCATCCTGCATTGCTGTCACCCATTCTCTTACATTCCTAGATGTCCCCTGAGAGGCCTGAGGTATATATGTAGGTTCTCTGCTTCAACCTGCAGGCAGTGAGGGCCTTATATTGGTAGGATGTCTCCCATGGAATGCCATCCTTGAAATGACAGGGTTGACATCTCTTCTTTCTCTCCTTGCTCCTGTCTTCTGTCCCGCTCTCTTTCCTCTCTTCTTGTTCAGGTGTAAACGTATCTTACCATGTTTGGCACAATATGGCCGTGATCGTGCTGATGTGCCATTGGATGTCAACACAAACAAACAAACAAACACAGGCATTGTCAGATGTTGCCTTCTGGTGTAAATTGTCATGATTGAAAGATTATCACAGCAGCATTTTGCAAATTTTACAGGAGGAACAAAGAAAATTGCTTTATGTCATGTATCATGCACAAATGTTGTTATTTAGCACAATGCCAAGTTAATTTGTTTTGCAAATTTGTGAGCTATTTTTCTCAGGAAGCTTTTTTTTTTTTTTTCAATACTATGGGCAACCAGATGAAAACAAATCGTGAGCTGAATTCTCTGTTGCCCTATCTCCATTTTTCACATTTTGAGAAAACTGATGAGTTGTGTTTAGCAGCTATTTTTGTACATAGGAGATAGGACAAAATGATTTCAAAATCTACCAGTTTGGGCAAGTGATCAGTGAAATGACTTCATTATATGGTAGATTTACTATCCCTTTTTCACATGACATATATATTTCCAAATCGCCCAAAATAGAGATAGGACAACAAAGAACTGAGCTCGGGAAATGTTATGCCATAACACAAGCTCTTTCCAGATTTGGCATTTGTCACAGTTTTATAGCAAACTCTTGAATTGTTGACAACTTCGGTTGAAAGTTAGTACTTGGACAGAGATGCTTACAACGATCTGGCTTAGAGATATTGGTACACATGTACATGTATCAGTTTCATAGGTTCTTATAGCAACTTGGATGACTAATCTCCTGAATTTCTAGCAGTCATCAAATGATAACTTAATGACCACTTTAGTACTAAATGATCAGCAGAATGATTTATGTCTTGTCAACTGATGTCATCATTGGCTGCTACGGGACGGAAATTGATATTGGAGATGTGGCAGTGAGCAGTTATTTATCAGTTCATGATCTTTTGCCCCAGACAGGAATATTTTGTGTGTCAGCCGGTTCAGACCTGTAGTATGCAAATGTCGACAATGCTTAAAAATGATTTTTTACTCTTAGTCTTACTGGGAGAGGAAGTGGGGACCAACTTGTACTTTTATTAAATAATGTGTTTTTGATATGAGACAGTGAGCCTAATGCTGTGAAAAATTGATACTGATGTTGGATATGGACACGTATTCCGTGAGTCAGCGGCAGCAGTGACTGACACATTTGGAAAGACAAAACGTCGAATAGTTTCTTTTGTTGTCTTTTCTTTCCCCATCATTATCTTTCTCTGTCTATTTCTCTCTCTTTTCTCTCTCTCTCTCTCTCTCTCTGTCACTTTCTCTCTCTCCCTATCTGGTTTGCTCTCCATATCTCCCGCTCTATTTTCTAGGCTTGTGTGCTTTCCTTCACACATACAACTTTATAATTTTTCTTTCTTTCTGTTATTTTCTCCCTTATTCTCTTTCACTGATTTTTTTTTTTTTTTCATCCTTCATCTTGCATTCTCTTTTGTGCAATCTCACTTTTTTTTTTTTCTCATTTTCTCCAATTTGTTTTTTCTCTCTTCCTTTTCTGTCTCACTCTCTGTCAGCCTAACATTCTCTTTTTCTTTTTTTTCTTTTTTTTTTTTTGTGATCCATTTTTCGTCTGTCTTCTTACCTCCACTGTTCCAATATTTTCCTTACCAATAATACATTGTATTTCTATTCCTATCAATTTTGTCTATGGGATATAGAATCACCGAATGATATGAACTGTCTTTGTCAGTGGCATTCAGAAGTGTGGGATGGGATATTTTGAAGTGAGTCCCATGACCAAGGGAACATTGCACACAATGCATGGGTTTTGTTTATATGGTGCAAATATATCTGAATGCTCAGCATTGAATCATCCAGGCTGTGTTTTTAGTCCCACTACCATGGTTTTTGAGAACAGTATAATTGCATGCCATAAAGACAATGTCTTAATCAAAATTGATCCTAAATACATGTATTGGCATTGCATGAGGTCACTTTTTGTGACCGAACCATTTTGACCGTCAACGAAATTATTCCCCTTTGCCAATTACAGGAGGTATAAAACAAAGATTGTAAAGAAAGACAAAAAAAAAATTTTAAAATCACACATTTTTTTTTCTTGTTGTTTCAAGTATAACTAATAGAAAAATCTGAAAAAAATGTCACCATGTCAGGAAATTTTTAATTTCTCATCATGATCCATGTTCATGTATTCTTTTTTTTTTTTTAATAATGTTTTCTTCATGTTTCATATGAGAA
Organism: Peronia verruculata; assembly: GCA_038406235.1. Lineage (NCBI taxonomy): Eukaryota > Metazoa > Mollusca > Gastropoda > Systellommatophora > Onchidiidae > Peronia > Peronia verruculata. The sequence goes on along the minus strand of JBCAUA010158079.1, from coordinate 2,318 downwards.
AAAGTAAGAATAAGTTTCTTGTTTGCTTCTTCACAATGTTTGCCCATACATCTTGTACTTGGATAGGGGACACAATAGCTCTGTGGTACGACATCTGCTCATGGAGGAAACAGGCCAAGATCGACTCACGCGTCCTGCATCGGATGATGGTCGGACACGAAGATCTAAAACCTGCATTTCTTCAGTGTCTCAACAGTCCCCTGGCTTCCTGTGGATAGGGAAGCCTGACATCTAGCCTTCTCAGATAAGGGGGAATATATTTTTGAGGTCCTGTGTGGACGTTATATGCATGTTAAAGAACCCTTGGCAGTTCAAAATCAATGGAAGAGTGGGCTGATAGACGCTGTCCAGCTACCCACAAAATTTCTCTGCCAAAATTGTCAACTTCTTAAATAATGAGGTCATCCTACTTTTTAAGAATTGAAAGGCTTAAGGAAAAACAAACAAAATTTGTCCTTGGCGACGAAAAGCAGCTTAAAAGTTGCTTGAAAAAGTGGTTCATTTGACACCTTAGAAACTTTGCCTTTCAGTTCGATGGTTGATTTATGGTGGACATTATTAAGGTGAGTGAGCTGTCAAACCATTGCAGACATCTGTATGTGCCGCTTGAGAGAAAAGCATTTCAATGTTCAATAGTTCCAAATTTCGGTTAGATTTATATCATTAAAGGCTAATATCTGCCATGCATTTTAAGACTAGTTTGGCTTCAGTGAGGTGTTTCTTGATTTTATGAATTTGTGAAACTGAAAACAGTCAAAATTACTTTTCAGAAAAGAGCGTTTGAATTTTTAAATATTTTTTTATTTTTTCATTTGTTCTTAACTAACCACTTATCAGATGCCTCATCCAGAGAACTATGCATTTATATTGTGCAAGTCAGAGCATTTTCAACATGTGTCATCCTTGACACTGAATCAAATGACTAATGTTCCTGTCAACTTTGTAGACACATGTTCATGTATATATTTATGTATAACAAAAAATTGTTACATCATGTTATATATACAGCGACTTTCATGATTAGCTGCTTCATAGTATTTTAACAGAAATGTATATTTAATGTTATGAAATATGTACATGGATATCTATCTAAACCTATGCTTTGCATATCTGATCACAGATTATACATATTTCTTTTTTTTGCTTTTGTTATGTTTGCGAAACGGCAGCAATAAAAGTAGTGTATTTCTCATGGAAGCTTTTTGTTTTTAAAAAGTATTTCTGTTCTCAATTATTAATATTAATTTTTTTTTTTCAATCAAATGTTTTGCTGAATGATTATTTATACACAGCATTTGAATGAAGCTCTACATCATGATTAAGGAAAGATTGATACCAGACTGTTTATTGGATGGCTCAGGGTTTATCTCCTATGTGCAAAAACAGTTTCTAAACATAAAACGTCAATTATTCTCCATGAGTGGAAAATGAAGAAAGAGTCACAGAGAGCTGAGCACACTTTCTAGTGTCTGTTATGTGAGGATCCCCTCTTATGTTGAGATTTCCAGTTTCCTATTGTCACAGTTTCAAACACTTCCCGTGTTTGTGAAGACAAAGGTTGATAAATATTCTTTGTACAATAGCAAAACAGTATAGTAGATTTTCAAAATCTGCCAGTTTGGGCAAGTGATCGGTGAAATAATTACATGTACATGTACAATATATGGTAGATTTGCTATTTCTCTATCATATGACATATTTATCTCGAAATAGCTCAAAAATGAAGGTAGAGTAACAAAGAGCTGAGCTCGCGAGATGGGTACCGTATATATCTAAATAGGAACACGGCGCAAAAGAACGTCACCCATAAAATGCTCTGTAATAAGTTTTTATCACTTTTCACCAAGCAACTTAATATACATGCAGAGAAATGAAAATTCTGTTTATTTTAATAATATACTGTAATTCTAATGTGTATAGTAACAACAATAGTCTCTATTTAGTAATAATAAGAATGGCATAAACAATAACAGCCTATGTGAGCTTACCATGCGAGTACGCGAAGATCAAAACATACATGTACATGTGTGTAGTATATGCGAAACCGCTGTGCTCAAAAAATCATGAAACTTTGTGTATGAACTATACGTCTAGTACAGACTTACGGTATTGGGTTAAAGTTAAAGTTAAACATTGTCAGATCATACTATGAATTTAGATATTACACATGATTTGATCCGTGACAAGGTTTATTACATCATTTCGCAGACAAATGGGCCTAATAAAAATATGACTCTGAAATATCTATCTAATTATCTATCTATCTATCTATCTATCTATCTATCTATCTATCTATCTATCTATCTATCTATCTATCT
>JBCAUA010157971.1:0-22173 GCA_038406235.1 Peronia verruculata | reverse complement strand
AGATAGATAGATAGATAGATAGATAGATAGATAGATACATACATACATACATACATACATACATACATACATACATAGGACTGACAGATGGATAGATGGATGGATGGATAAATGGATGGAAAGATGGATAGATGGATGGATGGATGGATGGATGGATGGATGGATGGATGGATGGATGACCTGTCGTTTTTCATTCGCTTCTCTCCACACTTATCCTCGGTTCTTCCTGTCCTAGACGAAAATGAAACCATTGGATTTTCCTCTTTCCTATCTGCCCCCAGGTGAGAATTCTGACTACCATGTTTAGCGAAAGGGAATCCCGTACCCTCCAGCTAGTTGACGAAAGGAATTTCTCCCTGTTGAAAACCAGATGGGAAAAGTCGAGGACTTTACTTCAGCAAATTTTGACATGGAGTAAGATTTCATCCAATTATCTGATAACGTTAATGATCGGTCCCCATTCTGTTGAATATAATGACATAATAACCCGTTAGGGAAAGATTTTAACTTGTTAGCGACAACAAAATGATAAAGATAAGAACTTCTGGCAAATACCATGCAAAAATGAAAGTAGACAGGTGGCCTATATAACTATTTCCAATAGTCAGAGGATGGTTTTGAAAATGTCATGTTTCTTAATCATTTAGATACTACAATAATCACTGGCAGAGGATCGAACTGCTTAAATTATATTCTGAAAACCAATGTAACTGCTACGAAGTATGCATGCAAGTAACGAAATTTGGATGAACATTGTTAACTCTTTTCATACTGAAGACTGTCCGCGTGAAATGTGCTGCTACATTCTGCAATGTTTTACTGGAGATGTGATCCTTTCCATTGGTCAATATGCTGATTATGAGTGTTAGGTTGAACGGCGAAAATAAAAGACAGTAAATATAAAGTAGAATCAACGTTCATTCTTAAGTAAACTACTTCGTCAAAATTTCAGGTAGTAATTAACACATACACAGACAGACAGACACACATTCGCACTGTGAAAATACACACACGTACGTACACGTGATTCACACATGCACTCACAACATTTCCTTTCTGAAAGCAGCAATCAAATCACCTCTGACAGCTCAAACTAAACAAAACAAATATTCCCAAAAGCTGTTTAATTAGCTTAATTTGCTCCGTGGATTCAGAGCGCTCGATCGAGGGTTTCTAAGTGGCCTTAATTAACAGTTTCGTGTGATCTCTGCATTAATGTACAAAGACGGATAACCACGGACACTGAACGCTGCAGTCTTTTGTTGTTTTAATCTGCCGAGATGTTGAACACAATCCGAGTAACCCAGCCTTTGTTTACATTCGTCCTGCGATCACCGCTTGAATCGTTATCTTTATGTATTAAACTTTTAAAAAAAAACATTCATTTTTTTTTCACTTCCTGTGTTGTTGTTTTCTTTCTTTTTTTCCCTCGATATCTCTGTTTTCTGTCCTTCTTTCTTTTTCTATTTTCTTCTTCCTTTCTTTCTTTTCTTTCTTCGTTTACATTCTTTCCTTCTGTCGTTTTTCTTCTTTGCGTTTCCCTCATTCTTTGTTGTTATTTTTTATGATAATTAATCAAAAATGTATTTCAAAGACAGCTCTCTTGCACATCACTTGTTCTGAATACACTTGAATTTTACGGGTCAAGGAGTAGATCTGTGTGTTTTTTATGTATTGTTCAAGTTTTCTTTCCATTTTAGACTCCATTGCCAATACTTGTACAGCTATGATGACTCACTGAGTGTCTGAGCCACGCTTCACTGGGCACGAATAAAAGGGTTCGAACCCTCAACCACCTGACGCCAAATTGGACGACCACTGGCCAAATAGCCAAATTGCCACTGGTTAGTAGGATCAGGTAATGGAGACCATCTGCTGGGTCAAGGTCATTACGTCACACTGATGGCTGTCCATTGTGTCGTTTCACTGGTCGTTTTAACACTTCGATTACCAAGCCTTGGGGGGGGGGGGGACTAATTGACGTGGTCAATTTTAACTACAAACTCTTTACGTGTGGATTTCCCATTCTGTAATAGCATCATGGAGACTTTCCTACAACTAGAAAGAAAAGGCCATTGGGATGGCGTGCCCGTATACCGAGATTCAATGGCGTTGTTAAAACCATGCTACATAGTCATGAGGGTGGAATGCCACAGTAACGTGAATAGAAGCAAAGACGAACCAGCAACAATCAGAAATGGCAATGTATAGAAAAGACCCAGGCAGAGACGACAGCCAGTGTGGAGAGAGAAGATTAATGCACAAGTAGGAAATAGCCGCCCTGGCACTATGTCGCCAAAAGAAATTTAGATGTAAGAAGAAGAGGGAAGACAAAAGGGATTAATAATTCTTGAGAAAACCTTCAGTTCTACGATTCACATCAATATAAACAACGTCCATCGTGCGCCATGGTGACAAGTCATAGAGAAAAGTTTGTTCTGCTTGTTGGTGCCCTCACTGTGGGCTATCTCAGTGTGTAGTAGACTTTGTGAAAGGTTCATTTCAACATAACTAAATAAAAATCAAAATATTTGGTACAAGATAGAAATAGGCAAGAAAATGGATAACTTGCTTTTCTTTTTTCTACAACGTTAATTTTTCGCATGAATTACTGTTAATTACTAGGCCTATGTCAGGCGTATTAGCAACAACAACAAACAATATCATGAAAAGCAACCACAACAGCGACATCGGGAACAACAATGATAATAACACCAATAGAATTACAGCAACAACCAAAACCACAGCCACCGCGACGACAACAACAACAACAACAAAAATAACAATCATAACAATAACAGTCCCATCAAACCCACTACTTCACATATTATAAACTCAACAAAACAACTACATGTAAGTACAAACAACAACAACAATAACAACAACAACAAACGATAGCAGCCATGATGCCAGTTTTAGAATCAAACTACGACAACAACGGCGATGACCGTTGGAAACAAAAATAGCCAAAATAGCCTGTGTCCACCACATTTGACGTGATGGACAAGCGAAAGAAAGGGTACCCCGAGGGGCCAGGGAGAGAGGGAGGGGGGAGGGGGGACAAGCCAAGCACTGAGGTAGTAAATCTATCAAAGACATCGTTAATGTCGGACCGATTACCTGGGCTGGTGTCCGTCACAGCACGAGAACCAGGTGTAATTTGCCTGACTGTTTGGCTTCCCTGGCTGTGGATCTGTCTAATAACGACATGTAATCGGCACTTGGGACCAGGCTGGACTCAAACACCGGACTTCCCGCTTCAAGATATTGTCACGCGATAACCGCTATATATTCCTGTATAGTGCACTTCTTTCTTTCTTTCTTTTCTTTCTTTCTTTTCTTTCTTTCTTTCTTTTTTCCTCTTTTACTTTTTCTCCTTTTCTTTCCTTCTTTCTCACTATCTTTCATACTTTCTTCCATTTTCATTTCTTACTTTTTTCTGTCTTTCTCTCTTATATTTTTCTTCTCTGTTCTTTAAATTCTTTCTTTCTTTCATGTTTGCCTTCTTTCTTTCTTTTTTTTTTTTAATTTGTCTATTTCTGTCTTTCTTTTTATTTCTTGTTCTTCCTATTCTTTTTTCCCTTTCCTCTCTCACTCTGTGTTTTGTTCCATTGTCTTTTCGACTTTACATAACATGCCGGATGTAATCTAGACGGTGTAGGTAATACTGTACATAAAAAGACTATCTCACTGTCTGTGGTACTAGACAACAAGCGATTAAGATTACGACAAAACTAAACGTTAAATATAAATGTTTGAAGCCCACACGATTGCACGCTAATATCCGTGCAGTAATTGCGTTCTACACTAGAGATTAGTCAATCTATGCCTGATTCTACGGACACTATCTTTTCGATTTCCTGTCCAATATGAAATTCTCCACCTGGCATACGACGATGTCATATCTGACCTGAGGTAGGTTGTAAACACAGGTACTAATGCCAATCAGTTAGAAATCTATTCATGTAAATAGCGACGCAATAGGTTCCCACAAAAAGTTATTTATCTTTCGGCTTGCCTATTTTTAGATTTCTCTATGTTCTTGCCCTTAGATCACGACGCAAAGTTCGTTTTACATTGCTACACCTAATACAGGTAGTTTTAACTACAGCAGTGACTCATACTCGGTAACCAAGGTTCTTTAGTGCAGGCATATTGCTCAGAGTGGTGGCATTGGTAGTATTGCTACCAACTCAAGAACAGTAGAGACCATTTTTACTATTACTCACAACTGTGACCATGAAAACTGAGCGACCAAGTCCCTAACTAACCACAAGTTCGCTTCGGTCGTAGTTAATAACAGTTCTGGATATCCCGCTCAAGGAAAAGCCGTTAATCCCCGATATTACCGACTTTCCACGACACAAGAGTTAATACCTCCGCCCTTCCAACGGTCAGTCAGCGAGTCGAAGACATACACACACACACACCACACACACACACACCACACACACACACACACACACACACACACACACACACACACACTGCGCAGCGAGATCGACGTAACTGACGAAAGTACTGAGTGACCAAAGCTTTTGTGACTCGGACACTGTTATGTTCGATGTGGTCATCCGGTCTGTATATCTCAGGTATCTACCATAATGACGCCATTTGTACCAAACTGTCCCAATTTACGTTCGCTTGACGAGCTGGTTACCGCGAGAACCCCACAATCTGTCGCATGGGTCCCAGGTGTGGCGACGACAAGTTTTTGGTCCAGACAATACACGCTCACTGGTGATGGTGAACATTCTAGAAAGACCCTATTTAATCTTGTACAGTAATAGCAAAAGACCCGTCTCCAACTTAAACAGTTCAAATTAGTTCTAAAACGATTCTTGACCAATTGACCAAGGCAACAAAATAAAGATTGAAATAAACGTGTTATTATGATGTAGCTGGATTGTCAATTTATCATGTTCTTAAGTTAGAAACAAAGCAAAATTACAACTGTACGTGTAGGTGAGATAAGAAAAAATATAAAGGTAATAGATAAGTTTCTTTCCTTCCCCTCTCCAAACGTTTACCACCAACTGTAACACAAAAGAGAATATTGGAAAAAAAAAAAAAAAAAGAAAAGAGATGCAGTTTTGAGATATTGCACGTCACAGTGTTGCCTCATTGCTAAAAGTGACGAAAGGAAAAAAAAAAAAATCTTAGCAAACACTCAGAACCATGATCAAACATTCAATATGTCAACATGCAGCATCTATAGATGAACCTCAAAATTATTTTCCCACAGATCTTGAGGAAAACCTGGGTAGGGTAGGGTTTCCTCCCTCGATTTCTTTTCAAACAAATGAAACGTAGGTGTCAAACCCGCCCACGAGTCCTGCCGCTCCTTTCTCCAAGGTAATTTCTCTGACTGCATTGCTGTCCACATTATCGGATTCATTTTACTACTAACCACCGTCGTAGATCTGAAGCGGGTACCTACCTATCCAGTGGCGCGAGAGACAGACATAAAATGGTATACAATGGACGCCCCCTCCTCCCCCCTCCCCCCACTCCCTTACTCTCACAGCGGACTGGTCACTAGTATAATGGTCAGTGGCCACGACTCGGTCTACCTGCTTGTGTGTGGGACTTATCACCCTCTGGACCTGGTGCAAGAATGTGACTGACCAAAGAGTCTCAAGTGACCCTTAAATGATGGCCAGCGCACCAGTAGCTCGGTGGACAAAGGGCTATCGAGTCATTTTACTTACGGCCCATTCATTCACTAGATCGCCACTGCTGATCATTAACATGGCGATTGTAAAAAAAAAAAAAAATTACTACACCCACCAGAAGGCCAGCAACACACACGGTGGCCATATTGTTCCATGACTGACTAACTAGTAACTTGCTCATGAACTCATTTGTGAGTGGACAATCTCAGACGCAGCACCACTTACTGTCTACGAGGGTCTGGGAGCTGGGGAAAATGGAGAAAGCTGGTCGGGAAATTTGTGTGGCGCGTCAGTGGTCTTCAGATCTAAACTGCATGATAGGACAGGAAAGAGGAGGGTAGGATAGGATAGGATAGGATAGGATAGGACAGGAAAGAATAGGATAGAGTAGGATAAGATAAGACAAATAGGACAGAAAATTCCAAATCCAACTTGGGACAGTGTTAAAAATTGAGAGTGATTATTTCCTGTCTAGCATGAGATCTGTCACTTTTTTTTTTCATCGATTTCTTTATCTGGGAACTAAACAGTAACATCAAGAAGCTAAACAGTAAAATCAGACTGCAGGTGATTCCAGGTTCTATCAGTGCATGAGGTAACCTTTGGTTATAGCAATGAATGATTGAGAACAATTAAAATATGCCTTTTCCATGTTACGCCCAAGATACTATCAGGTAGTTTAGATAGACCTGGCGCCACTGGCCTCGTATGTATGCACACACACACACATACATGCACACATACACCACACACTCACGGAAAATATGCAACCACATAGCATACACACACTGACACATTACATAAACACGAATAGATATACATACAAAATATATGCGCGCGCGCAGACACACACACACGCGCCTGCAAGTATACAAACAATCGCTTTATACAGAACAAAAGAAAAACTGGCATTGTACGAGACAGCCAAGGTCTGGTGCAGCCGTTCAGGAAGATAAATCGCACACCCCTCGGGTACAACTTTCATACGTGAGCTAAAGAAATGTGTCCCTTTGGGTAAAACGCTTGTTTTTGTAGAGGATTTGTCGCGGCCAAGTACCGGCCATTATAGTGGACAGGGCCCAGTGGTCACTCGGCTGCATTAAGCGGGATTTATTTGATAGAGGAACTTAGGCCCAATAGCCACCAGGCAGGCTGACCACACCGTGCTGTTGAAACTGTCCAAGAGCTGCGTCACTCGACACTAGGCATTAGACTGTCTTTGGTCAAGTAGACTGGTAATGCCTGTCAGCTAAAAAACTGGTCATACAGTTTTACAAGCCTATTTGTCTTAACTGTCACTACCAGCCCGTACTATAAATCTGTAACAAAATCCATACAAGACATATTCACTCGAAAAGTATGCACCCATATCAAATTTGGCACGCAACATTGTTGGATCAAGATCTGTGTTTCTACTTATATAAAGCCTGCATTTTTATTTCTCTTTTTGGCAAAATTCTAAAAAAATTGTCAATAATTGAATAGTAAACTCTCAAGAATGTTTGATCCGAATTGTATGTTTGATGGAATCATGAGTTCAAGACACCAAACACTGAGCAACGTTCAGTTTAATCATCCAACACATCCACATCAAGGTGCGCACCCTTGCCATATACTTTATCTCGCAGGGCAGTATGGGTTTGAGCTGTATTATTATGATCTTCCACGAGGACCGTAGGTTCTCATTTAGCGTTTTTAGAACATAACATCCGTATGGAGTTTTGACTCTTTTCGTTCAAAATTAACAAGATCCTAAATACTGACATCGCATTAGATCCTTTCTCGTCAATGTGGTATTTGGGGCAATCGAGCTTTTAAGCGTCAGTATAGGTCGTACCCGATTAAAGGCTATTTCCTGGTGTATCTAAGTACCGCACGGAACCGATTATTTGAACCAGGCCGTAATTTTAATCAAAAGGAACATCTGATCACCATCAAGTGCCTTGTCCGATAGCATTGACGATTATTTATCTGCACGAGTACCGATCTCTGGCTCCTTTAAGATTGTAGTACATGGACATTGAGCGTGGCTTTCTGCTTTAGGTCATGATGTCACGTTGTTGAAAATCAGTCTCCTCTCCATCACGTGATGCGTCGGCAAATTATCAGACGTCTTCAGGTACAAATTGACTTTCAAATGAACTTAAAACTGAACCTTTCAGTGATTAAACGATAGTTCAGTTTCAGCGAAATTTTAAAACATCGCCTATCACACCCAATATGTCTGATTGTTGATGTCTAAATGGTAGCGTTGGTAAAAGTTGTCAAAACATACGCTAGATCAATTGAAGAGGACCAAGAGGCTTAGCTTGCTATAAAATTGTAATTATATCTAGATGTCTAGTACCACGAGCTCTTTGCACGGCGCTCGCGCTCGGAGTTAAAGCATGCACCTGGAAGGTTAAGTCACGTCCAGGGGAAAGCTGATCTGACCAAGCCGCTGCGCTGGTGGATATGGTGGGTATCATTTACACCGATTTAGGCTATGACAGAATTTGAAAATGAGAAAACTTTCTACAAATCAAATAGCCAAGATTAGAAGTTAATGTTTTGTTCATTTCTTTCTAACGCTTTGCTAACGAAATTCTATTGTCCTATAACTCGGATTACAAGTGAAATACAATATATATATATAGATTTAGTCAAACAGGGAAACGTGTTTTGCGATTCTTAGTTTGCCATTACTTATTTATAACTGATCCCGGCACACTGAAGAAATCATACGATCTCGACGGTGACTGTCTACTGCTGCTGATCGAAGATTCTGTAATCTTCCTAGATACATTATATTTCTATTTCCCAAGTAGGCGGAAAAAGGATGGGTGACGGACACTGGGGGTGTGGCCGGGGTTCTAGAAGATGTCAGAAAGTTAAAAGCCGAAACATCTGATGAAAGAACCCACTCTTCGTCTGGAGACCGTCACCTGTCTCTCTAGACCCGAGGAGTTTTCCTATCACTGCTGATAGATCTAAGTTTGTGTAATCTACTTGTCTCTACCACTGTCATTACAATTACAGAAAAGTTCTTTCCTCCGCCACCTAAAAACTTATCAAGCTGCAGCATGAGTAGTTTTTCTCTTGAGTTTGCCTTGTATGGATGTCATTCGTGACAATTTAGTTTATGTCCATAATGTTGGTGGTTATCTCCCCTCAACTATAAAAAGAAATTCCTTTTCTGGATAAACAAAAGTTTACCATATCTTATCTGACAGCTACTTCTCTTTGTCATGACTATAGCTACGATTCTCCCCACGAAACACGATTCCATGAGAACATACTAAAGACGATAACAGCAATCACATTAGGACATAACATGACGAGAGACCAGTAAAGGAAACCGTTAGCTTCCTCTAAGATGTACAGGAAGACCTCGCTCTTTTTCAACAAGATTTTCCCAGGAGATTTTCCCACTGGATAAAGAAACGGATCATCACTGTGCAAAAAATAAAAGCAATAATAATGGTAAAATAAAAGAAAGATTCTTTTTCAAACAGGCATCACTCGGTCTTTAAATATAAGTTACGGGCTTGTTTCAATAATAACGGCCACGTCAAATTCCAATAACAACAAGCATGTCAAACAGGAGACATTAGGATCTTTACATTCTAACAGTTTTGCCAGCGATTCCCACACGTTGCTCGGCTGTCTTATGTTCTCAATGAGCTTACAGCTGAAAAGGGAATATTTGTCATGAAGAAATAAAGACTAAATACACGTGAAACTTGTGTATAAAGTTTTCAAGGGCTATTTTTAGCCGTTTGTGTAACTATTTCAGTTTTTTTAGGAAGACCGCCATCACAGGGTGTTAAGCGTATGGACATGGAAGGGGGATTTTTTATTAATTTTTTTTTTTTCACAATGAGACGGATTAGACAAGATACAAATTTCTTTGCTACACAGCAGACATGGGTTAATGTTTATTTGTGTATTTTTTGTCGCTCCAAGGTGAGAGAAGGCCGGGCCGGCTTGAACAACCTTTACATAATGTGGCGCGTCGGCCCCTCGGCGTTTGCGCATCGACGCGTTTTGTGTAGAAGGTGTGTTTACACGACGGGTCTCACAATAATGGGGGGTAATCTTCAACACACACAGATTTTACACACACTGCTAGCATTCTTCACACTGTCCTTAACGTTCATGATTCTCCCCCCCCCCCTCCCTTTCCACTTGTCCCTCCCTCCGTATTCTTCCCGCTGCCCCCCTCGGGACGTTAACACATTGTGTGTGGTCAAGATTTCTCTACAGGCAAAACGGTATCAGTAACTAGCTGCAATGATTACCCAGAGGTTTAGTTTCTGTTCGACTGAAAAGGGATCTGACAAAATAAATGAGAAACAGCTTTTTCCACTATGTATGTCCCAACACACAAGGTTACTTAGTAAACAATAAAGATGTAAGTGAATACATGTAGTGGTAAAATCATATCGTCTATTAGTAAAGAAAAGGAACGTACAGGTGGGGCATTTATCCGCTCATTTGTCCATCCATCCATCCATCCATTGACCCACCCATCCATCCACACATCCACCGATCCATCCGTTCATCCATCCATCCATCCATCCATCCATCCATCCATCCATCCATCCACCCACCCATCCATCATTTACACACCCAATCATCCCTTTATCCCCCCCTTTTTTTTTAAACGATTCTCTACGTTCCTTAGCCCAACTTGAACGATTAGACGGACAGGCCACCATTAATAACGGATTCAACACAGATCTGCAGAGCAAAGTTAAAGTCAAACAGCTGGTAATCTTCTATTTGGACTCCACTTCTAAAGTCAATATCACGGCGACATCTCTTTAAACGCCACTCAGAAAGACTTGTACAAATCAGGCGAGCTAGCCCAAGGCTTGCAGATCTCTCAAAGGCACAGTCGAAGTAAATTTGTCATCGCCAGTCGAGTATGCAACTTCATTTAGCAACAGATTTACCCCTCCCATCGCTCTTTCACTGAAGTGTGTGACCCAACAAGTTGCAAGACTGATGCTAGTTTGAACAAGTTCGTAGCTTAGATGTTCAGAGATGCATTTCAGGGCTAATCATGGCCTCTTTAGACCTCTTGTATTTGAGATAGTTGATAGTAAACTGGAATAGTTCATCCAGAAAACTAGCAGTAAAATGGCTCGACAGGAGATGTAGTCTTATTTATCAATCTTTTTATACGTATGGGCAAAAGCATCCACCCGTCCTTAAGCCTTCCGTTCATCCATCCATTCATCCATGTATCCTATATATCCACCCATTCACTTGTCCATCCATCCATCCATCCATCAATCCATTCATCCATCTACCCATCCATCCATCCATCCATCCAGCCATCCATCCATTCAATTCATCCACCTCTTTTACACATACATTTTCAGACTTGGGCTACTGAAATGTTTCTTTAATGAAACAAGACGATCAGTGAAGGGTAAAATTCATAAGAACAACACAACCTGGGTAAGTGTAACGCCCTAGTTAAGGACAGTTCCATTCTGAACTAGTCAGTGGCTTGGCTCATTTCACAATGAGGTCTTTATTTTCGACAACAAGTTTGAACTCCCTGACCTTATTCGACATTTTGTCTTCAGGCTTGTTAATGTTGGGGATATGAGAATGAAGGAGAAAGACATGGCGATACAATAACGTGGGAAAGGGGGAAGGTAAAAGACAAACAATCATACAAATGAGTGAAAGAATAGAACAAATTAACCAGCCAAATGATTAACACGCAAAAACATAAACATCTAGCTCAGAACACAATCTTAGGGAGTACGAGCAAACCAACCAACCAACCAACCAACCAACCAACCAACCAACCAACCAACCAACCAACCATCTCACACACACGACACGAGTTCACACATGAAGACTTACCAGAGGTCCCGGTGTCCACATAGCGGCTGAGGAGGCTGCCGAGGGCATGGCTTTGCTCTTTGTCCGCCATCGCTTGGGGATGATCCTGGTGCCCGGGGACGGAGATTTGGCCTTGTTCATAGCTGCAGAGGAAGAGGAAGAAGAGGAGAATGAGATAGGATAGCTCAGAAAGCCAAAATCATCTCCGTCCTCATCATCGCTGTAGTTCCTGATGGCGCCAGAATCTTCCACGTCCGCCTGCAGATCTGGTAGTGACTTACTCCGGCTCATCCGTTGTGGTTGCTGTGGTTCCCTGATGCTGCTGGAGCGGATGCTGCTGTTGTTGCTGTTGGGGTAGCCAGGCCAGGGAGTGACGCCTCCTAGACTGATCACAGACCTGGGACTGCCACTGCCACGCGAGCTACCCCCAGAACTTTTACTGGAAGAGAAAACAGAGCCCAGAGTCTCCGCCACTGTGCGAAGAGTTCCTGTGCTATTTTTCTTCTTCAACGTATGTCGTCTAGACTCTGGACCATTGTTAGTTTTCAGTAAATGCATGCTTTTGTTAGAGTTGACTAGGTTAGCAGGGGCGTCATTGAGAGGGTCAGAGTTAGTGGGCTCGAGGTTGCACGTGTGAGCGAGAGTGTGTTCGTGAATGTGTTTGCCACTGCCTGATGTGAAGGAAGAAAGCGAGCAGACGTCAGCAGAGGGTGAGTCTGCTGGAATAACCATGACTTCAGCAACGCGACACAAACGCGAATTACTCTGAGGAACATAACGGCGGTCTAGCATCACATATTCTGATTCAATCTCACCGTCACTAGGAGTTTTGATAATGACTGGTCTAATTTCTTGCCCTCTCGGTTCATGAGAAACTGTTCTCCTCAGTAAATGTTCAGCGCCTCCACGGCGAGGGAGGGTTCCGTAAATGCTATGAGCAGGAACGGAGTCCAGTTGTGACGACCTCCCATTGTGCTGGTCTCGGCTGGAACTTCGCAAATTCCGAAGTGTCGCATATTCGCCCTCAGATGACTTAGGATACGTTGATTGCAGGGATTGTCTTGAGCTTGGTCGAGTCATTTCTGAGTAGAACTGCGAGCTGAGGTGCCCGCTATTGTCTGACACGCTGTTTCTCACGATAGTGTTAATGTTGCTGTAGATATTCTCATCGTCAGTATTTGAGAAACTCTGACTGCTTGAAGTCAGATTATCATCCACTTCTTCAGATCTATCGCTAGAACCCCTGGGGACAGGATGGTGGATCGGATCTTTCCCTCCTTTGTTCATGAAAAAACTTAATTTCACATAGTTTGGGCTCCACGTATCATGATTGCTCATAGGAAGTGTGGCCGAATCAAATGACATGGAGGTCACGGAAGGCTTTGAACTACCACTGACAGGGAAAGAATGACCTCTGGCAAAACCATTGATCTTAGAGCTGCGATGTTGATGGTTAGATTTGGTTGTTGACTGTTGCGCGTCCACTTTGTGAAAAGTGTGATGATTGGACGGTGCCGGGTGGGGCTGAGTGGGTTTGTGACGTGAATTATGTTCGCCAGCGTCGATAAGACTGGAGGTTGAGTAGTGAGAAGGTAACATCTGCATTGTGTTGAGCGAAGTACAAGACTGAGTATCCGGGCCTAGTAAGTGCAGGTTGTTCTGATGATGAAACTCATCAAACGAACTGTGGCTTAGTTTATGTTCCAGATACCCATTCTTATGTCTCCCGAATCTCCTGGCCCGTTGTGGCGCGTCCTGGTGGAAACCTGGCGTCACGAACCCATTCATCATGATCTTGCTTTTCGTTGGCGATGATGATGAAGATGCAGATGATGAGGACGTTGATGATGAATACGAGGTTTGTTGCTGTGGCGTCGTCGACGTCCCGTTTGTCGGCAGGGAGGAGTAATCCAAAGAGGAACTTCTTAGTCGGTTATTACAGCTCCTTAACGGCTTGCTGTTGTCGTTGTTTTGGGTGGGATACTGATGCCGCGGGTTGTCGTCGTGAGTCAAGTTCAACTGTGAGCCATGGTGGCGCTGGGGTCGAAGTGTACGCTCGTTGTGCACGAGGTCAGAGCGCGTGCCATGAAGAGCCGGGTCCTCCTGGTAGCCATTGTTGAGGTCGTGGTGGAGATTGTCTGCCGCGCGTGCTCGAGAGTTCTGCATGGCGCCAAAGCTGCTCACTAACACCATGTCCGCCACGATAACAGCTGGACTACTGGCGGCTACTCATGCAAAAGTCTGCTAATTCTCTTTTCTGACTTTGTTTCAAACTGTTTACTGCACATAGTTACTCATGATAAATTCTGTTCAAATCAACATGGGGTTAGATTTATTTACAATACCCGACATTCCGAACACGATAATGGAAAGAACCTACACGTATATCCAGTAAACCATTCGTGGGATGAGATTATCGTGATGTTTTACCCTATGATTTTGAAGGGGCCGATCTTATCCAAATGTAAACGTTCATGGCATCTAACTTTGAAGTTTCCTATCCCAGACAGCTTAGGATGCTCTAATACAAGAGCACTCATGCTACATCATTATAAAGCGTAAACTGGCATTCTTTAACCCATTGAGTGGACAATTTTTTGTACCTTGGTCGTGTTCTTGCCTGCATTTTAAATTGTCCAGCTCTGTTTCCTATTTAAGTGACAGAGTATACATTACTGCTTATGATTACATGGCTGCTTTCTCGGAAATAAATATGACAATTGCTCGGATTTGTGTGATCTAAAACGATTTTTTTTTACGCTTTTTGTCCTGGGAGTCAAAGCTGCTCAAATTAATGTTTAACATGAATACCAATATCATCATCGACATTCGTATACTCCAGCAAGTTCACCTGACATCTCTAGGATCAAGACATCTTTATTTTCATCCCTAGATTATCTGACGCTTTTTGATTTAACAGCTGGTCACAACTGAACAATGTTAGTCCCGTCAGTACTTATTTTAGAATGTCCGTCTAGACATAGGCCATCCTACAAATCTGTCTGATTCAGAATTCTTGTGATAAGCTCGAGGTTAATGGGTCACTGATAAATCAAATCTTGTCAGTCGTGTGTAACATCGTGGGCTGACATGATATAACCAGGAATCCATACCTGTCATGAGTACATGGCCGGCTTAGAGGATAATAGTGTAATCAGTGTCAGGGATCTTTCCAAGTAATTCCATATTTCCAAGACGTAGAGAAATTAAATTTCTGGATAGAAAATGCGTTTACTTTTCACAACGTAGCTTGCAAAAATAAAACCTCGAAATTCAGAAATAAGGAGACAATTACAGGTCACATGACTGATGAGGAAGTCGCTGGATTACGTCTGAGTATTAGCCTATTGTTAAAATGTGTGTAATACAGAACACCTGTTTGTAATACAGAACACCTGTTAACTGTCTTTTAAAATATACTTTTTTGGATAACATAGAGTTAACAAGAGTTAAATACTATCTTCGGCAAACACATTACAGTAACGGGAGATGTAACGTGTAAAACGTAAACTGTAACCATACCGCGTTGTGAGTGTTGAAAGGCTATCATAAAATCAGTATTGTGATTATTGTGCCTTATGTTGGAAATCATAATAGTTTGACCGCAGAGAGGCGCACTAAGGACAGTAGTGGAAATACAATAAATACCCTTTAATGTTAAAAATCTACAGCATTCTATTGGTGTTTCAATGACCTCAAATTTTCTCACCGCCTGAACTACCCGAAACGGCATCATAGCATGGAAAAAAGATAGCTAGATCTCCTTAGATCTAAACGGGATCTCTAAAAAAACAAAACGCTGAGACAAACTTATCAAACGTTATTTCTTAACAACTTTTTTTTTTTTTCGTTTGCTTTCGTTTTGACAAATGAAGATGTGAAATTGATCCCTCGTATTGTATGAAGATTATCAACTGAGAGACCTTACATAACGTTGTCTTTGACTAAGGTTTGTAGTGGATATAGATCTAGATCTAGATTTGCCACTGGATGCAAAAACAAAAACAAAAACAAAACAAAACAAAAAAAATTAGAATATATGAGCATGTGCTGGAAGACAGGCCTATTAGGCATAACTTTGGAAATATATTAATGTGCAAAAGTATCAATTAACAAGAGATACGCTGTTTATCAAGCCGTTGATAAGTTGTGAAAGTTAATGTACGTATGAAATAAAATTACAAATATAACCAAGGAATGAAAACAGTTTCTTTCCTTGAAGGGTAAACTGGTGTACAGGGATGTCGAAAAGAGCCCTATTTACAGACCCATTTACAACAGGTGTAAATATCTAGTCTTGGCTACATCTTCACGTTTTTCTAGATCTACAAGCAAAGTTAGAACTTTGGCCTCTTTACTAACGCACAGATAGAAATAACAAAGTGAAGAACATAAGTAAGTGAATACTCTCAGAAATACGATACTGGTAGGAATTAACTAATACTCCACTTCATGAAATACACAAATGTAAAATACCACAAGTTTTCCATGAATAAATGTCCTGTAGTGTGACACGAAGAACACAGCCAGAAGTAAAACAACTTGTAACGTAGCGTAGGTCCCTTTCGAACTAACCAACAGACTACAGGGCTAGGGGAAGCCCTCACTACGCGAGGCGGAGCACAGCTCGACTACTAGACTGCCACACCAGCCATGCGACAAGTTGGGGCGGTGGGGAATATCGGTCAACGGCGTCGGCCCTACTACAGATCTACAGCCGGGCCAGCTAGAGCTGGTGGGAAACATGGGGGAGCGAGAGAGAGAGAGAGAGAGAGGGGGGGGGGGTTCACTACTACTATGGCCCCGTCACGTGATCAGCCAGTCACATAGGGCCTCTATTGGGATACATAGGTTATGGCCCGCGGTATCAAGTGCCGCTTGGGCGAAATTGGTGGGACGGTTAGTCGGTCGGTAGATGTACAACTTCGCGCCTTCGACAGTTTGAGTTCAGGCCCTTTTCTCACTTTAGCTCTCTCTTTATGACTCTTCTTACTCTCCTTCCTCTCAGCTTGTAAGGGGAATACATACAAACAAACAAACAAACAAAGGACATTGTGAAATGAGCTGAGGATAAGGCTTGACCTTCCTCCACCCACGCAAACAATGCATGCAATAGAAAACAATGAAAAAGATGTGGGGCTTTTTATCATTTTTTTTTCTCAGGAAAGGTGGCTGATTAGTTATTTGATAACAAAGATAACGACGAAAAAAAAAAAAAAAACTTATCTTGAGGACAGTATTAAACTATTATAATTATATCTAGATACAGAACTAGAAACATCAGCTTTTTTTAAGAGGAGTATTTTTAGTGCTGACAATCTAGATAGTGAATCCCTGTGATAAGGATGACGTTATTACAACGAGGACATTATAGTTATTATGCATTAAATAGCACAATTCACTTGGTGGCCCGGGGGTAGCGCCTTATGTATGACGACACAGGCCATCTGTTCAAATTTTCATTATCAAATGGTGTGCCGTTCCAAAACGTCCTTGGAGAATCCTTGTGTTTTGCTGTACCGTTTCTATGGTATCCAAAATAAATAAGTATAGAAGGAAACACCTTTTCATTTGCTGTTACAAAAAATTGCACATTGTTGATTATTCCCTTTTGGGGGGGGGGGCGGGAATGGATTGTCTAACATTGTATAGGACCAGGTGGCCTAAACTGTATGTGCATGGAAAAAAAGGGGGGGGGGGAGGGGACAGTTTCACTTTAGGACAGAAAAGATTTCATCAAAGACACTGGAGGTTTTCAAGTTCATCCCCCCTCCTCCCGTTTAAAGAAAAGAAAATAAACTACAGACATTCAAAACAAAGGGAAACAACTATAACCGGTTTAGGCAAAAACGCACGCACGCACACACAAACAAACAAACAAACAGACAAACAAACGCGGTGTCTATTTCATTTTTTTTTTTTAGCCACCAACCATCCTTGGGCCGAATAGAACAGAAGCATTTGAAGGCTATCAGTAATGTTGATCATCATCGCTCACCACAAACCAAACATCACGTGCATGCACACCGTACTCAGCCAATACATCTGCACTCACGCTTCGGCCTGTAGAGAAAGATCTCCCACACAGATATCCTCACACCCCTCGTTCCAGGTTAAATAGAAACCTTCATGTTGACACTAACTACGTCCATAAACTACGTCGCAGATATAATTATTAACTCAATCGTCAAGTTTTTATTTCTAACATGGTCTATCTATTCCCCCATGCCATCTGCAAAGCCTTTGTGTAACTGATCTCTTCACTACTCACTAATTTGTTTGTTTGTCTTGGGGTTTAACGGCACATCAGCACGATCACGGCTATATTGTGTCAAACACGGTAAGATACGTTTACACGTCAAGAAAAAAGAGAGGAAAGAGAGCGGGACAGAAGACAGGAGCAAGGAGAGAGAGAGAAGAGATGTCGCCCCTGGAACGCCGAGAATAGCATTCCATGGAGACATTCCACCGACGCCGGGCTTTCACCGCCTGCAGGTGGGAGCAGAGGGCCTACTTATATACCCCGGCCCCTGGCAGGCGCACTACTCACTAAAAATGTCTCATATTATGCAGAAAATAAAATTTTACTGGAGAGCCAGAAAATCATTTCAGTCTGTTACTCAGTAGACAAGAGACACCACTTCCATTCAAGATTCATTACATAAAATCCTCATTTGTATCCTCAGATACAGACATGAGACCAAGGAAACGGATTTGACCCAGACATACAGAAAATGCGCCGCTCTGTCAGAAGAGGTCAGATATGAGTGTGGGTCTTTAATCTTGCATATTTTTCAGATCACATTATTTATGCACATACGCATACACACACCCCGCCGTTACATCCATTTTTTTAGTTTTGTTATACAGTATTAATTCATTATCCAAAATTTAAATACACATTTTGATACTCTGTTATATTATTCTTTTAAATCTCATAAACGCGCTGTCCATTCAGCATTACATTAATTATGCATTATGATCAGGCTTTAACAAGTAAATGTACCCACCGTGTTAGGCACAATATAGCTGTTATTGTGCTGTTGTCCCGCTGAAGTCCAACTGACAGACAGACACACATACACAACACACACACGGGCGTACATCTTCCGAAACCAAACAACCATTGCAAAAAAACAAACAAACAAACAAATGACCTCTCACACCCCTCACACCCCCTCCCACATTGTGGCGACCTCAGCCCCTCGGACAAAACAAACAAATTTGGTAGCTCGCGCTCAGCCTGTGACACCTCCCGTCTCTCGCTCGACAGTCAAGTTCTAACCCCGAGCCCTTCTAGCAAGATGTTTGTCTAACTGTTTGCTCGTTTGTTTGTGCCAGGGATTGACTATGAGCCCTCAGTTGGCAGAACAAACGGCTAACGGTTTCTCACCTCAGCGGTCTTGACTTCTCCCCCAAACATTCCAAGCTGTGACCTTTCACTCCCAGGGCATCTGGCGCTTCATTCATGAACCTGGGCAGAGCAGCTACAAGGACTCCTCTGACCTTATCCCGTGGCCTGACTTGCATGCAGCGTCTTTACGATCCCGGCATTTATTCCAGTTCTCAGAGTTCTGATGTTTCATAGCAGAGACAAACCAAATGTCAGACAGTTCTCGTGAGAGAAGACCTGCGTCGCTAAACGGTCCAGCACTAGATCTCTAGCATGAAAGCTGGCACTTTGCAGATGCCAAATAGTCAAGTTTTTGTCGGTCTTTCAGCCCTTTTCTGGAAAGGACAATCTCCGCCGTTATCCAAATAGACTTCTGTGTCTTTCGCTTAAGGTATTTTACTAACCATTGATTTATGATCAATAGGATTTATGACCAATATTTATGACCTATTTAGGATCAATAGGATTTATGACCATTAACTTTTTGTATTCACTCATAATTCAGAATTCTGCTTTGACTGGATATAGAGAAACTGAATTATGAGTTCCGTTTGGTTGGTCTAACTGACCAATTATTTGATACTTATTTGAGCATTCCCCAACTCCCCCCCTCCCCCCTCCCCCCCTCTCTTTCTTCTCTCCTGCTACGAATATTCTCGCCTGTCAGTTATAAAATATGAGAACAATCTTCGAATTCAAACAAGGAATGGACCAAAGAATGTGTTGTTGATTTTTAAATTTATATTTATCATCGAAATGTATAATTTATCATCGACTTAAGCTCCAACAGCAAATACTGACTTGAACGTATTGAGGAGAGATTGATATTTCAAGACTTCAAATCCATGAGTTTGTTTGTTTGCTTATTGTTTGGTCAAGCTGCATTCTGAAAAGGGAATGTCCCCAAACACCCTGGCGTTCCTTACATCGGAATTTGCTGACACAGCGGAATATTGGGCACACAAGCAACCGAAATGTTCTGAGTTATTCTTTTCTTCCTCTCGGCTCTAAAGTTGTATGTTTCTCTTGTAGGAATTTGAGTTGAATTCTTGAGATTTCAATCCATTTCTTGTATTAACATGATAATTTTCTTAGTGAGAAAGGGAACGTACTTTTTTTCCCCCAAGCAATCGCATGTAATTGTAAGGATTTTCCAAGTGAATTTAGAATATTCTTATAAAACAAGGACGCCAAGTTTAATCAAAAACTGTCGAAATTGACATTTGAAATTTTATATATGAATTCTGCTTGTTTATGAGTACAGTTAATTTCGTTTCCTTCTTGGACCCTTCTCGAATCCATTTCTTTCTCTCTCTGGCTCTTTCTCTCCTTTCTCTCTCTTCTTTGTTCTCCCCTTCGGTAAGCGCAGTCTTCCAAATGACCAGGAAATAAGGGAGCTAACACTGAGAGAGAGACCAGTGGCAAATATGTAACAAAAATGTCACTAACTCTGTGTGAGACTACAAACAGGAGATGTCCCTCTTTGTTCTAGAACACACGATTTCTAATCAACGCTGCACATCACCAAAGGTGGGAGGGAAACAACCGTAGGAATATTAAAAAAGATATATAGTGATCTATCCTAGTGGATGATGGAGAATTCTCACGAAATTCTTGCAGTCTCCATATACTTGAGAGAGTTTCTTATACACATTCCCATATATTTTCTTTCTTTCTTTCTTTCTTTCTTTCTTTCTTTTCTCGTTCTTTCTTTCCTTCTTTTTTCTTCGTTCCTTTTTCTTCTTATCTTTCTTTCTGTCTTATGTCTTTTTTTCTTTCTGACTTTGGCTGTTCCTTCCTTCTCTCTTTCTTCCTTTCTTTCTATCTGTACTTTCTTCTTTTTGTTCATTCTTTCGTTTTTCTTTCTTCCCTTTTCTCTTTCTTTCTTTCGTTCTTTTCTTTTTCCCTATCAATCTTTCTTTCTTTTTTCCTTTCTTCTTTCTTTCGTTCTCTCTTTTTATTTCTCTCAATATTTTCTTCTTTCTTTCTTTCTTTCTTTCTTCTTTTTTCATTCTCTCTTTGTTTTCTCCCTCTCTTTCTTCCTCTTTCTTTTTTCCCTTCTATCTTGAGACTCTGCTCCCAAAATTCCTATAGCAGTCAAACTGTTTGCAAGAGCACTCGAGCGAGAGCCTTTAGGACCAAGACGCCACCAAAAATCAATGTTGTTCCCCTGTCTTTGTGAGCAGAGAACGGACTCAGGTTGATGCTAAACTGGGTGAGTCACGACTTGAGAATTGATGTCTTGTCATTCCAGAGACGAAGGGGGATGGGGTGGGTGGGGATAGTGGAATGAAGAATGAGTTATGAGTTTTAACCCCCCCCCTCCCTCCCCTACCACCAGGGCAACAATCTAACAAAGAATTTGATCACTTTTTGAACAGCGCTATGATCATGAACATTGGGCAAATGGTGGGCTGTTAAGGTTAAGTGTTTTGTAGACCTTTCAATCTTTCTGATTAAGACTATCTGGGACATTTTCTTGTACACTTGTCTGGCCGTGGCAGAGGTTGTTATCATTTCCATGTCAGCACAACAGAGATGTCCTGTGGAGTAACTTAAAAAGACCGCTAAAAGATAAAATAGTGTAATGAATCCTGGAGTGACAGCGAAACAGCCATTTTTCTTAGAAAAAGTGCGATTACATTCTTGTATGTCTGGGCAACGAAGCACAATATCATTCAGTCAAGTTTCTGGTATAATTATGTAAATTGATGGATCTATGGATAGGTGACGATCTAAAGAACACTCTCAACTGTCTTGCAAAAAGAACAAGAAAGAAGAAGAAAGAAGAAAACAAAAATAAGGAGAAGGTAAAAAGGAATAAAGAGAGAATAGACAAAGAGGGAGACAGAGAAGAAGAAGAACAACAACAACAACAAGAACGAGGAAAAGAAGAAGACAAAGAAAAAAGAAAAAAGCAAAAAGATAGAAGAAGAAGAAGAAGAAGAAGACGAAGAAGAAGAAGAAGAAGAAGAATAGGAAGAAGAAGAAAAAGAAGAGTAAAAGAAGGAGGAGAAGAAGAAGAAGAACAAGAACAACAATGTCACCATAACAACAACCAACCGACAACACCCACAACAGCAACAACGCCATCTTTACACTGTAGTACATAGTACGGGTCTTACACTGCTCAAAAACATACCACAACTGGAAATAATAATTCTCCCTCATGTCAGCCCATCCCTCATTCCCTCTCACATATAATGACTGACATCTCCTCAGTCTGTCTATCCATCTTTCGGTCTCATCAGTCTCATCCTT
>JBCAUA010157860.1:17500-22183 GCA_038406235.1 Peronia verruculata | reverse complement strand
TATATACTCCGGGGCCGGGGGGGGGGGGGGTTGCAAGGAGTAATGGTCTAAAGAAATGGAAGAGAAGAAGGGATAAGAGACACTACTATTAGTTTTGGGGCGGAGAAACGGGCTAAATTACATTTATATTGGGGAGTGAAAGAGGTCGATGGATAGTAAAATTTGTATGTTCTTGTGCGTTGTATCGTGGGGGTAATTTTGTATTGGAGCAACAGTCATTACATAATCTTTTATCTCAATTCTGTCCACAGTGGTTCCGGCACAGGTGGAAAAATTGGTGGGTGGATCTCACAAAGGCCGGACAATGGGAGGCATGGTAGCTGGAGGAGCAGGTGATGCTGTTTGTTTACATGTCACAAGCCTTTCTTAAGCTTTTATCCAATTTTGTCTGTCCGTTTATCCACCCATCCACCTTATTCATCCATCCGTCCGTCCGTCCATCCATCCATCCATCCATCCCTCTGTCCGTCGATCTATCCATCCATCTCCGTCCATCCATCCATCCATCCATCCATCCATCCATCCATCCATCCATCCATCTACAGTTTTTACACGCCCTCTTAAGATAACTGAGAACCCGGATAACGTATGTGTGCGAAAGCATCCTAATAAATAACCCAGAGGCAGAACTGTGAGGATAACATACATTGTCTGATACGATACCCTCAGGACGGAATCGATACGCTTTCGTATGCATCAGTTGCCTTCCCAATAACCTGGGACATCCGAATGAAGATAAAGCTAAATGACATGTGAGCAATTCAGAACCCATTGACCTTACTTTTGTTTAATGCGTTTTAGTTCCATCCCGAGTCCCTGATCGATAAGACATTTCCTCCTCCCCGCCATTTCCCTAAATATAACACCTAATGTTTTCTGAATGCCGGGGATATATCCTGTGGCAACATTTCGTCATCGTCAGTTCCACCGGCTTTTGTTGGGAGTCCCGTTGTCAGATTACAGCATTTGACGCAAGACTCGAGCTCCCTCTCAAATAGCCTTTTCTCCGGTCGCAAGAGACGAGGAAGTAGGGAGGAACTATTGGTGGTCCGTGAGAGCATTTGGATGCAAAAGATCCCGGGCGCGATGAAATGACACTGGTCTCACTAATAGGGTATTACAACAAAACATTACTCGGAAAAAGTATGAAACACTAAGTGATGAAAACAAGTTGCTCTCCTGGATGAAATTTTGGAGTTTTAAGGATACAATAATAGATTGTAAAGCGTTTAGAGCCTGTAATTACGGGGATAAGCGCTATATAAATACTCTCTATTACTCTCTATTATTATAATCTCCCCTTCCACTTAAAAATGGGGTGGTGTGAGTTTCCATTTCAATATCACCAACAGTGTCTGTACATATTTCTTTCATATGTTAGTCTACTCACCCCCATACAAATGATTATGACTACACGATGGACAAATCTGTTTGGGCGTGGTGAAATGATCGTGTCATCTCATCTAACGTAGGCCTATTATTATTTACATCACCTGAACTAAGCACTTTAGATTGCGTACTCTGACTTGGCCTTATCAAAGAGAACTAGCCTGTTGGGATACTGCGAAAACACATACGCGCACGCGCGCACACAGACACACACGTACCTACACACAAACACCTACAACACACACGGTACATTATTTATAAATATACACTGTTAGAAATGTTTTAGTTGTCTTTACATTTGCAGTTGCCTCTGCTCTTATGAGGTAAATACATACTTTAACCCTTTACTGTCGACGTGACCCCACAAGATCATTGGAACGAAATTAAATAATTATCTGGCGCTGAAATTTTCATAGGCGGATGCGAGACCCAACAGGTCTGACAAGCCTGACTCCTTGGATTAATTTTTATATCTAGGCTTTTGCTGCTAAAATTGTTCACGAAGAACCTATTTATCCAATGAAACTATACACTGTCTAGAAATATCTAATTAAAACGCGCCTTCGATTGTAATTCCCAGTACTGGAGATCGTTTGATGTGGTTCATCACTTGGGTGCGTAGGACTGTTTCTGATATAACCTGATCATTAGATTAAACAACAGGATTAGAGAGAAAAAAAAATCTCTATTTGTTTTCAAAGGGAAATTCTATTCACAGCTGAGATTCAGTGCGTATGTAAGATATCTTCCTATTCATATTATGCACATAGACAAGTTCACAAATAACGTCAGAAAAGGCCCACTTAAGAAACATTGCCTCTGCTTGATAAGCGTATCTCTCTGATGGCAGAATGAATGAATTCTTCTAACACGATTAGTTCCTATAGCACCCACTTCTCTCGGAATATTTCATTTAATTATAAATTGGCTCCCTGGAGTCTTCCTCTCCTGATATAGGGCGTTAGACTGTTCATGGTTCTTTTCAACAATTCTGCCTATTTTCTTGATGCATCTGTTTTTTTGTCATGTTCCTGTATTTCCTGGACAAGCCATTCTCTTTGATGACTTATAACAACAACAAAAACTCTTCATATCCAGTGATATCTAATAGTATCAGTTGGTACAAAAATATCGTTGATGTCATAGTTGACCTTTGTAATTATAAACTTGCCTGATGAGGCGTTAAATAAAAAAAAACTTACAGAGGCATGTCTAAGCTGGCTCGTTGTATGTAAGGATTTTCCACTCGAGCTGTACATAAATATATATTTTCCATCACAGGTGTCACATTCGTGGTCAGTCCATTGATTGGGATGGTGAGCGATCGCATCTCCTCAAGGATGGGCAAACGAAGGCCTATTATGCTGGTCGGCACCGCTCTTCTGTGGTGAGTGCATGTCAGTAATATAAATAGCATTACACTCCACCGTCTGATTTACATGTATTTAATGACATTTTTTTTTCTCTTAAAAGAGTTGGCATGGACCACAGACAAGAATCATTGCTCTGAGCTATGGATAAAAATATAGACATATTTATCCTTCTATAACCCTTTATAAGGCCCATCTTCGGTGAATTTTAGACTATTATAATTATATAACATCCCATACGATTATCGAACGTAGTGGAAATTTTTCGTCAGATGATCAGTTTTATCGATATGGACAGACATTATTGAATATCCTTCTGTCTGTCAGTCTATCTATGCACATACCACTGAACACGAAACGTATGAAGGTAGACAGATTAACATTGGATTGTCTTTAGTAAAGAGAATGCGGCGAGATGGATATATATAGCATGGATGGATAGTAGGCCTAAGATAGAACTGAGAGAGAAAATAATCTAAACGATTGAGTATCGAAAGAAAAAAAAAGCAGACTAAGGAAATAGTCATTACTGAGATCCTCCGGCGGTCCTCCACACAATGAAGTGGATGAGTGATGTAAGGCTGATGCTTCACAAAGTCGAGCGACCAGCTGAGTATAGAATGTGGGTGTCACCGTGATAACTAACTTACGAATAAAATAGTTAAGTGTAGTGAAGTGCTTACATGGCAAGCAATGACTGCCCCCTCTTGACACAACGCATGCAGTCATTAAATGTATTGTGATAAGTGCCAATGTTTCCCTAAGCACCATGGATACACTAACATTCTCTTTTGTGCCTGTGATTACTTCGCCTACTCTGCAGCAGTTCATAAACAACGCCGAAGAGACTTGAAAAATTAGTATAATACGAATAGATCTCCACATGCAGAAATAACTATTTGACAAATCCAAAACGATTTTACTGTCACAATGACAAAAAAAAAAAAAACTACGTGAAACAAAGTGAGAAGATCGATACACAGGGCAGTTCAAGACGGAAAAGATACTCACTCATTGATCCCAAACCTGGCATTACAATGGGTCATGATATCTTTCAGATTCCTGTCTTTTATGTCCAGAGCATTGTAGTGTCAGGTGATTGAAGCAAGGTTTTCAAGCTGCTTGTGAGATATTGTGTTGCAGCAGAACGGTGGCCATATCCACATAGGAATTATATCTGAATGTATGAAATAAGTCTGCAAATTCCAACTTTGGTATGTTTGTTCGATAGCTTTCCTAATTTTAACAGTTGAATGTTTTTCTTGTCTGGCTGTAACACGACAAAATGGCCTAAACATTCTTTTGGCCTTCCATTAGCGTCCTGCAGCTTCCTGGAGGAGACCCATTTAATTGCATTCCTGCTTGGAATGGGTGAAAATTTGCCCTTGTCAGGTCGCACAGTGTACGGTCGGACCGCCCCGATAGAACTCGATGGGTTCAGTGCCAGGTGGTGTTTTTTGCATATGATTGGCTAAGAAACATTTTTTTTCTGCCTCTTTAAATTACACCGCTATTACATATTAAGAGGAAATGGATATTTAATGAGAAATATAGATGTATGGGAAGTTCTAACATTATAAGATTAAAACATAATAATATTCTGGAATGAGGAACTGCACAAAATAGAAAGCCACTGTGTATGAGATATTGTTTTCGATTAATATTGTTTATACAGTGTTACAGTGTTTACACAGTGTTATACACTGTTAATACAGTATTTAATGATTCAACACGGAAATGTAATTATTGCCAAACATTGCATGACAGTTGAATGATTGAAAGGTTCCACATAATGAACACACAATATTGTATTTTCTTCTACTTTATTTATATCTAACTCATTTTCAATGGTTTGCATGCTCAATGACTAAGTTTTATCCGCATCCTACCTTTATGAGGGTGACACCGAAGTTTTCTTCCCTCA
>JBCAUA010157860.1:0-12500 GCA_038406235.1 Peronia verruculata | reverse complement strand
GTTAGTGTGTTATCGTTTAGTTTGGGAGAAAAATTCCCTTTTTTTTTTTTAACCAGGTGAGCTCTTTGACACTTACAGAGTAAAGCATTGTCGTTTTCTGTCAACATTATGCATCTCTTCATTCATATATATTAAATTTCTCGACCGAAAGTTGTTTCTCTCCCTATTGATTAATTTTGCGTATACTGAGAGTCGCGGGTATATGGGCGCCAGACATAGCACAAAGGCTTTTGTTTGACATTATGACATGACCTTTAGCTCTTCTGTCTGCCTCTTTGTTCCTTCATCAGGCCATCATTATTTGGAAGTAAAGTGCTAATCATTGCCGAGAATGTTTCTCAGCTAATAAACAAAAACGTCTCATTAAAGCTCTATCTGTCCTTATAATTACTATGTCCAAACACGTAAGATGAGATTTGTAAGGACACCAGACTCGGGCATCTCTTGAGAATTCTTGTAGCTTGACTTACCTGCACGTCGAAAATCTGTTGATCATGTCATGTTACGTGTATATAAATTATTTAGAATATCATAACAAATAATGCGCCGGTCCTTCCTCCTTTCCTCGAAACCCGACCATGAGGATGACCTTTTTGGCCACCTTTTTTATGTTCCCTTTTTTTGTTTGCGAAAATGATAGAGAAGATGACAAAGAGAAGCTGAAGATATCTGTTCACGCACTTGTCTAGGGCCTCTTCTAATTTTTGTGTAGCGGATGGATCTATCGGCCAAAGAGCTCTTTACTTTGTGAACAGATAGAAGCTTTCCCTCCACATATCAACTTCAGGGGCTCAGATGATTAGGCGGATCAGATCATTATCGTGAGAAAAGTCATTGAACTGAAATGCTAGGCCTGGGAATTCCTAAATCTTGGAAGGAACATGAATAAAGAGATCTCTTAGAAAAAGCGGACAAAATAATGTGCGGTGGATGTAGACCTAAGTGGTGGCCTCTAAATCTGCTGATTTTCACACAAAGTATTGTTAAAAGTTTACTTTTTTTTTTACTTTTTTTTTTCTCGTTTAAGCTTTTTCTTTCTTTTCTTCTTCTCTCCCCCCCCCCTCTCCCCCCCCCCCCCCCCCCCCCCCCGCCAGCTCTCCACGTGTCTTTTATTTTTCTGGAGTGCATTAGATATCAGATAAGATATAATAATATTGTCTTTTTCTCCTCTCCCTTTCTGTCACAGGGATAAAGTGACCTGAATTTTAAAATCCTCTTGTTTATCATCACCTCGTATGCTTGACAAAAAACCCTTGTACAAGCCCGGGAAATTGCACTCACCACGCTAGAGAGGCAGATCTCTCATGCTTTCGTGTAAAATCCAAGGCAATAATTTCGGATGTAGTCAATGCCCAGCGATATGATGATTTCTAGCTTTTCCTCGGGCTACAATGATCCAACTCCTCTTCAGAATTCTGAAGCTAAGATTTGATGTAATTTCTTTTTCTTCTGCACTTCCTGAACAACCTGTGCGAGAACTAATGAGAAAAATATTTTGATTACCCGGGCTGTATCTCACAGGATGTCAGTGAGTGAGCTATACACACACATACAAAGAAAAAAAAAATAAGAAGAAGAATAAAAATAAAAAAATTCATCAAATTTTCCAGTCATCACAATTTATTGACTACATGTATTTCCTTTCATCTCTCCTGCTTACCTATATGAAAAATTTATGTTACGCTACGTTCTATATACGTCTTTCAACCTCCTGATGGAGGTTATCTCGAAAGTTTATGTGAAGAGACATTACTCTCTCCTTTTTTTTTTTTTTTGGTCTCAGACATATAAGGAAGTTCTTGCTCTCTGGCTGCCACCAAGGTTACATTGAATTTGCTTTTGTCCGACATGCTTCCTCACTGAGGTTCACCTTAAAAACGGGAAAGGAGGGGAGGGGGGTGGTGACGGTGGATTAGAGTAGTACAGTCAGAAAGAGAAAGGCTTTGTGGGAGAATAAGATTGAGCTACAGGGAAAAGATGGGTTTGGTGGGGTGGGGGAAGAGTGCAGTAAACAAAGTTAAGGGGGTTTTAAGTCTGAGAGGCATGGAAAAAAGAAAAAGATGTCAGATAGTGAAAATTACAGTCAGAAAGAAATTGAAGAAAGGAAGAAAAAACTGCTGATTGAAATACAGGATGAAAGCAGAAAATAAAGATTGATGGAAAGAAAGGAAGAAGTAGAAAGAAAGAAGGCTGTAAGACAGGAGGAAGTCAGTGATGAACAGACTAGCCGGCAAGTCTTCCTTACTTACAGATTATGTGCTGTGTCCTTTTCAGGCAGTCCAACCCTCTGGCCAATGTGACCTTCAAGTCAGAGGTTACTAGTAAAAACATTACCTTGGGGGACAAGGTGGTTCCCAGATATAAGACAGATCAACAAGAGGTGAGAGTTGGCACATAATTGACTTGCATTTTATTTGTTTCTTCATTCTGATAAATCGATTTTCCTCTCCAGATCAACACCTCAGTTGGATCATGCTAAATTTAATGAATGTCTTCATTTATACAAAAAGATGATGTTCACTGTTTGTTGTTATTTATTTATAGCAGATAGTGTATAAAAAAAAAAAAAAAGGAAGAAAGAAAAAGGGCAATGGCATCTTTATTTTCAGATATTATTATTTTTACATGTATTTCTTTGGAATTCATATCTTCCTTGCCATAGCTGGATAGAATAAAAGCCTTATTCTTCTAATGTTGCTCTGCACTCTGTGGATAAGATCTGAGAAGTTATGTGAATGCTAGACTGCATCATTACTGCTGTTTTAAACAGCTTTTGTGATTAATCTGCTGAAAAGCTTTATAGAATTGGAGAGCATAACGACAGTTCATGAAACAGAGGCATATCATTTATTAAAAGGCATATGGAAAGAGAGAAAAAATAAAATCATGTGAAAGATTCGATATAAATTGAATAGTATTGTCACTGGCTTTCTCATTGCACATTTTTTTCAAAATTGACATCAGTCATAATTGAGCACTGAAAATAGAATTATTCACTGTTACTTTATAGATTGGAAAATAAGCATGAGGCAGCACATATATACATAGAAACTGAACATACAATATTGCAGAGAGAAATCATTTTGTCTCTGATCATTCAGGAATGGATGATGGATGAATGAGTCAAATATAATTATGTTCTTCATTTCTATGACAGTGAAACAGTATTTTTTGTTGTTGTTATTATATAATTGCAAGCCTTCAGTAGAAATAGAACAGCAACAATGGTTTGGTTTGTGTGCATATGGATTAGCTGAGATAGGAGATCTGAAAGATACTAAGATGACTGTGAATATAGATCATGACAGACAGATCAACCAAGGGCAGATAAGTAGAGCAAAAATCCAAGAGAGTTCAGAGGCTGACCCTGAGATGAAAAGGCACTTGAACAGATGGTTATTCAAAGAAACAGACAGACAGACAGTAGAGTGTCTGACTGGCAGAATGGAAGACAAATAGACAGGGAGGTAAATAAACTGACAGGAAAGTATATATAGATAGACAGGCACACAGACTGACAAACAAAAAAATGACAAATAGGCAAAAAGATTGATACATGGCTTGCTGTTATTTTCTATCACCAGATCCACTGTGACGTGGACCTTGTTGAGCGAAGATGTCGACCATTCCGCGGCAACACCACTCACACCAGCTCCAAGCCACCACCATCCTACGAGACTGGTAATGTTGCCAGCCATGCCCATGGTGTGGTATTGCCTAGATATACCGACCATCCTTCTGGAGAGATGGAAGCAGTGGGAAATCTAGGTAGATTAAAATAATTCAGTCTGGTTCGTATTACTCAAACCTCCATACAGAACCACTGACAGAAACTACTGGACATGAGACCTCGACTGATATCGTCGTTGTCAAACAAGATATTAGAAAATATTAGAAAATAATTTTTTCATTGTATTACTTACTTTATCAAGAGTAAGTGGCTACACATAATATGTATCTTTGTGCTACCAATTTTAAATATGAGGCAGTTTTTGGATAAACATTATAACATTTAGAACAGTTGTAATAGGTACAGTCAGTTTTTGAAAATCCAATTCTATGAAGTGATGAATCAGATGCAGAATATAATAATATATATATATATATATATATAATGTACTGATGTCAGGGATCAAAAACATTAACTCTTTATCACAGTATTTCAAAGTTTACCGAATTTTCAATATTTTAAAGAGCTTGAATTGTACTAAATATTAATTTTGTAATGTTGCCAGTTATGTTATGGTTTTGCAACAATCTACACTGTTGTATTGCATCTTTGAAACAGCAAAACATTTTTTAGTTACCTTAATTTGTAATGTGTCACTTTTCATCATGGATGAAATTTATACATCTACTATTATCAATGATAATTATTTTTCCTCCCAACAATTCGGAATTTCCACATCGCCAAAGACTTGACCATAGCTGAAATTTGATTGTAACAAAATGGCACAGTTCAAATAGACAGAAATTTACTGCATTTTCCCCGTGTCCTCTACACTATTGTGGTTAAAGTAATTAGCTATCCAATGATATTGTTTAAAAGTTCACAGACAAGTGTGTTCCATGTTGTAAACAACAACAACAAAAAAATGGTTCCAATCATGGAACAACTCAGAGTGTTAACGCAATGGAGCTTTCAAAATCACTGCATGATCACTGTGAGACTGAAAATGTTTCTGTACTTCAGTCCCAGATATATGTCTTGTGCCCAGGGCACATGAGTCGCAAGTCGCGGCGGGTGAGTTTAAGTCATTACTGTTTTTTACCGTTTTTCACTATTTTCCAACTATGATACCAAAATACTTCTTTTTGTTTCAGATTTAAAAAAAAGGTTAAATTGATGTTCTGTGGAAAAAAAAAGTTAGGATCTTAGTTGGAAAGTAGTTAAAAATGACCAAAAACAGCCATTTATCTTCATTGCCCGGGGCGATGTCCGACTCATTTGCCCTGGTGGCAAGTCATATAGTCTGGGCTTTCTCCTTCCTTTCTAATGTTCAGTATCATTTTTCAGGTCTCTACATTGTGTTTTTCCTGCTGGTCATCTCCTCTCAGGCAGCTGTGGCTGTGCCATTCAATGCCCTGGTGGCTGACAAGTCACATCCCTCACAGAGAGGTATGACAACAGTCATTGGGATATCCACATTCTTCTTCTTGATGTGCAGTGGTGTAAGAGTTCAACTTCATTGGCAGATGATAATGTTTTATAGTAGATCACTGCACATAGAGGAGCATAAACATCTTAGAATGAAGAAAGAATGAAAGAAATCAAGCCAGAACGATATTTAAATATTACAAAGGCACATACAGCTCTGTTTTTATTGTTGACTGTCCTCATGTTTTTGTTTTGTGAATAGATTGTGCTGAATTTATTAGGTATTGTCAGATATAAAGACAAAGAAACAAAACTAAAAAAAAGGCATAAAGAAAAAGGAAAAAAAAAGCTGTGTTTACTGTATCTTAAACAATAATAAAAGAGATGCTTTTCAAACAACAAAAAAGTAGACACTAATGTAGTTGAATACTAAATTGTTCTCAGTTTATCCTGAGTTTATCATCTGCTTCTTTTTTCTTTGTTCAGTTTAATCCACTATAATGCTCCTCACCTTCAATCACAGGTTTCAACTCAGGAGTTATGGGTGCTATGATCTTGTTGGGAAACGTGTCTGGTGCTATCGCTGGAATAAGTTTCACAGTAAGATTGTAACTGACTATTAGTTTTCTTAAATGAATGTTTTCAGTGAAGAGTTGTAAATATCAATGAATTGAAGAATTTTTCCAGTGTTTAATCATTTTGTATATTTATGCATCACAGTGATTCTGATCCACTTTTCTAAATGAACTGAAGATACCATAAAGACTTTTTTACTTTTCAGTTTTCTGTCATACCTTTTTGCCAATGAGCAGTTAATCAATAAAATAATAAGAAACTGCATACTTAAAAATAATTTTACTACTTAGACTGCAACTTTATGCTGATTTAATAGAAAATTCCATGAGCTCAATTCTTTGTTGTCATATCTCCATTTGGGTGATTTGGAGATATACATGTATATGTCATGTGAAAAAGGGATAGTAAATCTACAGTATACAGTAGTCATTTCACCGATCACTTGCCCAACCAGGTATATTTTGAAAATCATTTTGTCCTATTTCCTATGTACAAAACCAGTTGCTAAACACAACTCATCAATTTTCTCAAAAATGGGAAAAATGAAGATAGGGCAACACAGAATTGAGCTCACGATTCCTTTGACATCGTAGTATGTTATCTATATCTTATTATCACCATTCTTGTTTTTCTTTCACCCTCGCAGCATATTGGTGTCCTCAGCATGTATGCCATTGTCATTGCAGTCCTGGTAGTCTGTGTTCTCATCTCTACATTTAGCATCTCAGAGTCACAAGCCAAACCTGATATGAATGCTCCACCACTGAGTGAGTGTACAAGAATGTATATATCAACAACTTATTTAAATTTTTGTTATACAGTGATATATATATTTTAACATCTGTTGCATGTTAACACCTTGTTTGAAATAGACATGACTTTTTAATGCCCTGAATGTATGGTACTAGATAAATAAATACAAAATCTGAAATCTCTGTAAGGTTTGTTAACTGTTGAGGCACTTCCTTTTCGAAAATGGTTTCGTCAAGTGAAATGTTCTATACAATGAACCTTACAGACAGCAAATCTCATTCTTGTATAACATAACTTTTTTTTAAAAAAGGATTTTGTCATTAAGTCTTTAAGACCAGTGCTATGCAGGCTGCGTAGGTGTGGAAGCGATTCAAAATCCAATTTCCCACTTGTTTCATCAGTTCTCTTGGTTCTAATTTTGCTATAGTTATTTAAATTAACATGTTCACATCTGGGTCAACCTTTTTTGGCATTAGTTTTGTTTTTAGAAAAGTTTGCGATAGTTGTGTTGTATTTTAGGGGTAAAAACCCGCATCTCCTACAGTTTTCTTATCAAATGCAGACAATATCTTGGTGCGATTGGTTTTCTGTTAATTGTGTTCACATTTAATTGTATGAAAATTAAGAAATCCATAATCTTATCAAGTGCATACATCTACACAATAATTACCTAATAGAATCAGAAATGCTGGAGCAGATATTACTTTGCCATGAATTTTTTAGTGCTTTGTACTGAAATTGAAAAAATACTATGTGATACCTAAAATTAGTTACTGTTTTGATATGTTTTGAAATTATACTTCAGACTTTACATCGATCAAATGTGCAGAAACATAGGCCTTATCAAGATGTCTCAGATCAACCACTAATCTTATCCACATTGCAAGAACAAACATGGTCCAAAAAATCCAATTCCTACTAAAATAATACAAAAAGGAATCATTGACCCAATCCACAATGTTGATGAAAGCAGTTAGATAGCTGAGACAACATTTGTATGGCTCTTACAGACCGAAACAGATCAGATGCAGCCAAGCTATGCTGCATAGTGCAAGATGGTGAAATCAAGCTAGAATTAGAGAGTACAGATATCCCATCTATCTGGGCTTATTTTCTCTTTCCACAGCCTGCAAACTGGTATTTTTGGGGTTCTGGGAACCACTCAAAGGTATGCAATTTAATTATTTAATTAGTTTTCTCACATAATCATTTGCAAACAAGAAACTTCTTGACTCTCATGGAATTCATTTCTGATTAATGAATTACTGGAGTTTATGAGCATTTGCCAACCATCCATGCGAGCATCTTACAAAAACTAAAACTTGAATATAAGCTTTCATTATTCCTGCTCAAATAGATTTTTTAAAAATAACCATAATCTCAGTTTCCTAAAAGTTACAGTTTTCCTTGATCTTTTGCACTCTTACTCTGTCTGAAATTTTAAATTGTTATAAAGTTTAAAAAAAGTCTTATCGAAGCTCACTATTCGGAATGCTTGGCTATGATTGATGGTTAAAAAGTAGGTACCTAATTGCATAACAGCTGTCTCAGAGGTATGGTTTTGCTTCTGTATGAAGTAAAAAAAAAAGAAATATCAAGTCAATGCAAACACTGAACATTATTTTCGTGGGTAAGGACTCTTATGTGCCCCTTTTACTATGTTAGAAATTAAGAAAACTAGATTTGATATTGACCTTATCACTCAATATCTTTTATTCAGAGCATGACTTCAGATGGGTTTTCATCACAAGGTTCCTAATGCAGCAAGGTGTGGCCACTATAACAGGGTATGTACAACACTGACACAGTAGGGTGTGCAATGGTGTGAAATGGATCTGATGTCATGTTTTTCATGTGTAGATCCATTCCTCATTTGCATTTACTTCTGTGTAAAAAAAAAGGGGGACGGAAGCAGAAGTCTGATGTCATAATTCTCTGTTTGTGTTTACTTATGTGTTTGGGGCGTGACAAGCGATCATCTAGATCTAGATCTAGAAATCTTGATGCTGGTCTTGCACATCAAGTTTTTCACAAGGTCAGCAAACAAAACTCAGTATTTAGCTTTTGAAGTTGGATTCAAGCAATTTTCCTCTTTAGCTGTTGTCGTGCAATAAAAAGAAAAAAGCTGGGGGCAGAGGCAGAAGTCTTAACATCATAATTCTTGAAAAGCAGGGGTTGGAGGAGGAAATACAGACATCATAATTAATGGATCTGTAGGCTTCATGGTGTCAGTGGAAAGGGAAATGAATATACTAGACTGTTTTAGTCAAGAAATTAGTTAACTGCTACTCTTATATACCAATAATTAAAATTACTCTCAAAATTTAACTTGTGGGTCACTCAAATATTGATATCCTCCATGAAATCCCTCTTTGACATCTGACTTTATTTTACATGATAGCGCAACAAATCTCTGAGATGCTCTGGAGCACATTCTGGGCATGATCTTATGGAAACTGGTACCTGTAGCTTCAAATGAATTCTTCAGTTCCTTAGGGAGAAAATTTTAAAATAGTTAGCCTACTTGCATAGCCTACTTTGAGATTCAGGATAAATGTTCATTATGTCTGAAGAACCCTAAGGAGAATAAGAAATGGAAACATTCCATCTCAAAGAAAAAGAAAACATTTACCCCTGTCGCTGTCAAAACTTCATGCACCATCGGTAACAAGGCAGTTGAGCTGTTGCAAGAAATTGGCCATTGGATAGCACTGTTCACAGAAGAAAGGCATCAAACGCCAAGGCTTTTCTAGTATTTGTCCCTCTCCATAGTGCTCGGAAACATCTTTTCTATCACCTCGACATCCAAATCCATGGATTGCTGCCTAATCTGATCCCATGATAGACCATAATTTGGACAGAGCCCAAAGTGACACTGTTTTTTGTTCATTATCATATTGGACTGTTGATCATAGAGATGTTCTTGTGATCATCAGTGATAAAGAGCTATAGATTAATTACGTACTAGTAAAGGATGGTACTTTTTCACCCTGTGTACCGTTTGGCTCACTTAAGATACATCTGTCATTTTTATGATCTAGAAATTTGTTTAAACAGTTTAATATCAACAGTTTTGTATTTCAATTAAAACTGAGATCTTTTGATTATTTCACTGTTTAAACTAGTCTTTAGACCTTAAAAAAGTTTGGTGCATCTTAGATGAGTAAAATAGTACTCAGGGCAAAAAAAAGTACCATCCTCCCTGAGGCAGAAGTGATTAGGGATAGTTACTTTCATGGATTCAGTATGAAATTGTCAGCTGATAATCCAGAAACAGTACTATTTAAAATTTTCTATTTCTGTAGTAGAGAAACAGCTTTGTAAATATTCTGCTACCTGTGCAGATCATGACTTCATTCAATAAACATTATACGTTGTCATAAAAAAAAAAAAAGAGCGTCCTTTGAATGTTCTTGATAGTGTTACAAAAAAAAAAAAAAAAATATAGCATAAAATTTATCAATGTATTTGTGGAGAACAGGGGATTTTTTGTGTGTGATACAGAAAGAGTTTTACTTCTACATGGGGCATCAATTAAATAAAATAATTTTGTTGTCAAGAACAGGTAAGACCCATTCATAGCAATCAGGGAAAAACTGGGGAAATGTAGAAACCTGAAGTGTGTTTTGTGGCCAAGCAGCTTGCAAGTGCATAAAACCGTCCTGCACTCCACAAATTGTAAGACAATAAAAAAACTGCAATTTACATTAGATACAGACTTGGAGGATAATGTGATAATAAAGATAATAAAATAGCTAAATATATTTGAAGACTACAGTGGAAAAACCAGATGTCATATTTTTGTGAAAAATGAGTTATTGCCACAGTGTTATAAAGCAAACTGCTAAGATTTGTTTAACAAGAACAATGGTTTGGGAAAAGCCAGATATGTTCCACTAAAAAAAAGGTTTATGAAAGTGTACACAGTAAAAACTACTGACTTCCAAATTTTAATTTCTGTTGTTCTCCCTTTGTAGAGAATGTGACTTATCTGGGTTTTTTCATTGGAGTCTTCATTTCTTATTTCTGGAATTTTTTAGCAAGTTTTCATATTTACGATAAAGTGTTATAATTCTGTTCAACATTCATTCAGTGTGAAATTTTAAAAAAATCAAATTCTCAGCAGCAACTCCTTAACTAAGAAATAAAAAGTCACAAATCTACCCAAATTATATAATGCTTTTAATATGGATATAGAAATGTCATTGGTTTGCTAGCTACACTGATAACATAACATCACACACAAGCTTTATGGGGCCATATCAAGAGATAGACTCCTATACAAAAAAAAAAAAAAAGGACAAAGAACTTGCATCATATGCAATCATTGGGGTTTCTCAGTACATTTATTTAATTTACAAAATAAAAATAAAAGGAGGATAAAATTTTTAATGCTTAGTCAACTTTCAATATGTTAAGTATTGCACAAATTGACACTATGAAATATTGACATTTTGACAACACATATACATAAACTAGAAATTCATACTGTTGTACTCAAATTCTTTACTAGACATGACTGATTTTTATAAGACATTAGATAGCCTTTCAAAATCTTATGTATGTCACAGATCTTGTCCATGAATATTGACTAGTTCCAATCACCTATTCACTTACCTTCTGAATTTGATGCTCTGAATTTTTTTTTCTATTTCATGATCTACTTATGCATTCACCATTATGTTGAATATTTCACATAAAAATTCTATGGGATACTAAATATTTCTTTCTCTTTCTCTCTCTCTCATAACCACATTCATGCACTTATACCTGCATATGTGCTACTATTTGCATACAATTTTCTGTTTACACTGTTTTCTGTCATTCTGGACTCTTTTACTGAGATGCCATAATTTGTCCCCAGATTCCTAGAATACTGGCTGAATGACATGATTCCTCTCCCTTATTGTTGGAGTGCGGCCACCTCTGTTGCCCTGCTGCTCCTGCCCTTGTTGTTTGCTGCTGCTCTGAGGTGAATACTATGATGTTAGCTTTCGAAGCAAAGTTTACTGGAGAATTAGGTTTGAGTTTGAGGCATATTGTATTAACAGAAGAATTGATCCACTAACAGTCTTGAACTTCAGGCTGGGCAGGACCACCTTCTGGGAAGAAATTTCTTTAGGAACATGCAATATAACTTTGAGACTGTAATTTTACATCCAAAAATGTCAAGAACAGTCAATTCTCAAAAAATAAAAGATGATATGGCCTAAATTATGCTTCATTACAAAGACTACATGTTGTATGTGCTTGTGGCATTAGTCACCATTGACTGAATGAAATTTCCTAGCTGTGCAAACATTAAGATTTTTCTTCGTAGTGTAGCATTTTTATTTAGTTGAGGACAAAACTTATCTTTTCTTTTTAAAAAAAAAAAAAAAAAGGTCATACCATGTTAGGGCTTTAGAGCCAGATACAATGATTAAAATTCATTTTTTTTTTTTTTTCAGCTCAATAATATTTGGAATTGTGTCCGACAAGACTGGATATCGAAAAATAATCGTGGCAATAGCGGGTGAGTCATTTGCAGGTCTTGACATATATTCAGGAATTTTCAAGAAACTGGGGGAAATAGAGGAAACACTGTCTATGTGAGAAAATCATTAAATTCAATCTTTAATATAGCAATGGTAATGGTTTCCTTAAAACATATCTCACAGTGGTCATCTTGTGTTAAGTTTTCTGCATATGTCTGAACATTGTCCCATAATTGTAAATGAAGCAATAATGATATTACATATTACTTTTAGGTTGAGTTGATACCTGCTAAGTTATTTTCTCAGCTTATTGCATTTCCTTTGTTATATTTTGATCTGCAGTACTTGCCATTAGGTTTATTCTAATGTGATTTTTTTTTATTTTTGCACCAAAATGTTTAATTATTGGATTATCAACATTCTCATTGTATGAAATTGTCAGGTTTTGAGAAAGCACAACCAATTTTGAATTATTTTTAAGAAAATGCCTTTGTTTCTGCTGAAATAATAATAATAGAGAATAATAGAGAGTATTTATATAGCGCTTATCCCCGTAATTACAAGCTCTAAGCACTTTACAATCTATTATTACCCCG
>JBCAUA010157750.1:0-22189 GCA_038406235.1 Peronia verruculata | reverse complement strand
AAATCGCATTCCATTTCATTCATTCATTGCCATATTCAAAGCACTATATATGACGTTTGTTTATAATGTTACATTTACAATGGGTGATTATAGGCCTATTATACAGTATTCTGCCATTGTATTCGGTTTTCAATTACCATTCCAAGGACAGTCTATCAGTTCTCTTCTCATGCGGCAAATCACTGCGATTGCTATTCCAACTCATGAATATATTATCGTGCATGCATGTGACCTATGACCACAAACTATGTTTTTCTTGTCTATGAAACACTTTCGCTTTGCCAAATCATGTTGAAATGTTACGGCCCATTCTACGCTATCAGTGTCCAAAATGCCATGGTTTGTCCTGAGCATCCAAGAGTCGACATAAGAGTTGATAATGGTCAAGCATAATACATAATGATCAAGCATAATACCAGATTCCATGTACTTTGAACAAGCGACGCTCTTCCGACCCTGCACAATGGGAGATCGTTTCTCAGCTTATCTGCCCTTTCCAAAAGAGGGATTTGTATAAATGGGAGATATTTTGACCAAACTTTTACATCCCTTTGCCAGACAAAAGATGTGTTGAGTGAGCAGTGTAAAGAGGAAAAAAATCCTTTTATTGCTTGCCACTCGAACGACTGATAGACAAAAAATTTGATAAAATTACAACAATAAGAAGAA
This sequence comes from Peronia verruculata, assembly GCA_038406235.1. NCBI lineage: Eukaryota > Metazoa > Mollusca > Gastropoda > Systellommatophora > Onchidiidae > Peronia > Peronia verruculata. The sequence continues at coordinate 21,520 of JBCAUA010157750.1, read as the reverse complement.
AACATTCTCTTTACTGTATACCATATATTTTTTTTTTTATTATTATTATTTTATTTTTCATGGTGTATGTTTCAAGAAAGGGCGCAAAGGTTTTTTTTTTTTTTCGCTCTTTACATTGCTTGTTCAATCCCTCTTTTGTCTGGTAAAAGGAAGTATTCAAACCGAGCACAAAGATCTCCTGTTAATCCCATTTGTCACACTTGCCTGAATCATGTTGTCTTTCTCCGTCCTTTCTAAGACTAGCAGACAGATTGTCAAGACCCGCGCTGGTTTCGTCGCATGAAGAGCGCACTGAACGTTATATGCATATTACACCTGCTGGCTTAACCAGAGTCCCATATTCCAAATGAAAATGTTTATATTTTGTACGAGTACATGACTTCTCGATGGACATTTTGTCAATTCGGTGATGTCATTGATTTCATTGTCTTTCTACTTCTACAATTTTTTTTTTTCTTCAAGAAATTTCGCAATGGTTTATTGTGTTGAGGGTTTGGCTATTTCTTCTATAAAATTATTTTACTACATGGAGAGTTATAGAAATAAAATACATTACATTGGATCTAAAAGGGTTTTTATTATTATTAGCTGTGATGAATGCATAGGTAAAATGTGACACAAGATGGGAGATGCTGTTTGTTGCTATAAAAGGCAAATGGAAGACAGATCCATGTATTAATTAGTAACAGTTGAGGCACATGCTTTTGCTTTGATGGTTCCATGGTAACACTTTCTCTTCTCTATTACTATTAGCTTCTTTCTTTCTCTCTCTCCCTCCACCTCCTATCATACAGACTGTTAAGGCCTCATGATTTTGTCAAGAGACAGATGATGGCCAGTTCAATCTGAACACATTCTCTCATTGCAGATATACTAAATGTATTATATACACACCCACAAATACGTATACATAGCTATGAAAAACATATGGTACATTACCATGCATTCTGACAATTTCGCACCAAACATGTATTACAATACAAGTATGCAAAAAACATACAATACCAATCTTGGTCTTCTTTTTCTCAGTTTTTATTCATGACTTTAATTAATTTCAATGAAAAAGGTATGTCGAAAGAAAATGATTTAAGGTATAAGGATATAAAACACAGACGTTTGTTTAACACTGGCATGAGCAGCTTGAGGCACAAACAGCTTCAAAATAAACAGAGAAAATGGGTTACAAAAAAAAAATGTTCATACAAGATCATTATAAACTTATGTGAAATGTACAGGATCATAGGAAAATTATACCACTCCCAAGTATGTAAAAAAAAAAAAAAAAGACATTTCTTCCATCACTGTCAAAACACATTATGTCAAATTTGCAGATTGAAAAATCAATCATGCAGACACAGTGGAAAAAGATTTCATCCAGAAAAAAAAGCCCAAACTCAAAGGTCTAAAATGTAAGGATAAAGGCCTTCTGTTTCATTAAATCAATTTGCATTTTAATCACATGTGCTGTTAGATACATGTATAAGATTCTGTTTTGTTTTGTTGGGATTTTTTTGTTGTTTTTGTTCTTTTTTGCCCCATTCACAATGCACGATGCTGGTAAATTAATCTTTAAAAAAGTAAGTTTGATATCCATCCCTTTTCATCCCATTTTATCTATATCTTTATGCCTTATTTCCATCCCACATGGAATAAACAGCCCAATTTGTGAATTCTTGTTGCTGTTGTTGTTGATTTTTGTGTCACTGAAAAAGATATAGCCCATCCTCTTCTATTCGAAAAGCCAGGGGATCTAAAACAAAAAAACGTACCAATCCACAGTGCTCTCTCAGCACAACTTATTTAAGTAAACTGCCACATTCATACCAGACAATGATGTGCTTTTTTTCTTGCCACTTCTGACATTATGGTGAATAAGATTTCTATAGGTCCGAATTCATTATTTCTACATTCATCAGCAAAGATGAAAGTACAAAAAAAAACTGATCATACATAAAATAAACCCAAATCAGCATTTCCAGCACATAATTTTGATAACATATATTATTACACAAATAAATCTAAAACAAAAAGATGTTGGATGAGGTAAGAACAAGTGAAGAAATAAACTCAAACATTTCTGCCTTTGCCTGCATCCCTCCCTTCTTTCCTGCTGTTTCCCTGTCCCTATTCTCCTCTAAATTGTTGTTGTCTAATAAAGAAGAATGTAAAATCAAGTTTTCAAAATTAGAAAACATAATGATATGCAACCTCTCCTGACCACAACTGGCAGGAATAAGTAATACTATACATATTCAAGGATTCATAGATTTGTCAGTTACCTGGATCAAGTTCAATTATCTCTACTAGCCATTTAGATCTCTGAACCAATTAAGCAGTTGTTCCATTTCAACAGTTATTTGGTTTCCATTTGTCAGTCATCTTCTGACAAAAACACAACAATGATAACAACAATGGTACTTACAAACAGTCAGCTGTGTTGTATATATTATGGAACCTGTAAATTCAGTTGTTGTTGTTTTCATTTTTTCCCTCACTGACAGAGCACACATACATGTCTCTGACATCTGTCAGTTCCATACACTGACAAAATCTTGCACTATACATACATAAATCTCAGTGTTTTACATCAAAAGAACCTCTTTGTCACATACATGTAGATATCAACTGATGTTCATCATCACTTTTCTGACTCACCTTTTCATATTTAACACATCTCTTTTCATGTTCTCATCTCTACAAAAATCTCTTCGCTCTATACATCAGTAAAATCTTCTTGCTTTGTACCAATAAGGGTTTCTAATCTTGCCAAACAAGTGTACTGTCTGCCATTCTGTTGATACCAGATTCACAGAGACCAGCACATCAAGTTCTATAATGAAACAGTAACTGTAACAAACAAGTAAATCTCAGTAGGGACGTTGTTCTCAGCTCTATGCCACTTTGGTGATGGATGGCACAATGACATAATGCAATGTACACTGACAAAATAAAACAATTCATAAAGAGGAATTTCAGTAACATCAATCCTGGATTAACTGATTGCACTTGCATAGAAAATACCAATGTACATGTAATGTATATGTTAAGTGCTGCATACTAGACTTCTGGAGCTAGATATAGGGAATGTCATATGCAAACCTTTGCCACTAATCTCAAAGGCTGTGTAGTCACATGGAACTAAACCAACAAACTTGTTAGAGAGGAAGAATATCCAAATTTTGACTCTTTTTTTTTTTTTTTTAAGACTTTGGTTGATTCATGTATCTGACATATCAGCCATTTCTCAGTGAGACACTGTCTATGTGGTTGTGTCTAAAACAGCTCAGCATTTATTCAATGATTGTAACATTAAGGCAAAAAGAATGACCTTTGACATTAGTGACGCATATGTCATACTATCAGGTGAAAATGAGTCTGATGCCAAAAGTGGCATTTTATCTCACTGATCATGGGCTCACAAGGAACAACTCTGAACATGAACAGTTTGGCACAGAAGAAGAGTATAAGTAGCTAGATATTTTTTCACTCAAGTAAAACACACTCATTTGGCTATTCACTGACATCATAAATTCTCTCTATATATGAAAACTCTGGTCTGAATTATTTGACCCGCATGGACAACAAATCAGTGTTTCTATGACTGATTCTACATATAAAGCTGTGCTCATTCAACTGATTATAAAAAAGAAACTGTTTCTATTTACCATTCATGAATGGACCAATCTACAAAGCAAGTTTTCACTTGCATTCATAAACTTATTTTATCACCCTAAAGAATTTAAAGGATAACACAAAGGGACATTGAACATTACAGCAAAATCCTCAGCTGCATTCACCGTCATTATAAAAAATGATTAAACAAACACACACAAAAACATATATTTAAAAATAAGTTCATTCTTAAAAGTTTTTGGAAAAAAAATAAACAATAAACATTTCTCAAAATTTACTTTGATGTAAACAATTCGCACCCTTGTCTCATATGATTTAGAACAGATAAGTTTTCAATTGTTCCTCTCTTGTGCCCTTTCAATAAATCATGTCAAAAGACAACAACATGCCAATCAGCTTCATGTTGTAAGGGACCCTACACATCTACGTTCCAACCAGGCGGTTTTAACCGGAATGGGACCCACCACACCAAACTGCAATCTTGACATGCACCAAGTCGCAGTCTTGACAGGTTGGTGTGTCATCCGCATCATGTGTCTTTCCCAAGATTAAACCGCAGCACCCAAATTAAAAAAATGGCAGATTGTGGTGACAATAACGATTTGCTTGAATACGTGGGACACAGAAAATGTGTTTCTCTGTAATTATTGAAAAAACCCAAATTCTGGCTCAGATTTTGCCTTATTTTTGGGTCGCTCAATTCAAAAATGTAATTAGATTTTTTGTGTAATCAATCATTATAAAGAAATTGGCAGCAAAAAGATAAACCGATAAGCTTGTGACGTCACTCCAAGGCTATCACTGACGGTGAAAGGAACGTGCAAAACCGTCACCAGAAAATTCAGCATGTTGAATATGCCAGTTCGGTGGCCAGGTTTCATTTTTTTCCAGCAGTTTTTCATCCTAATTTACATTTCTGCCACACAGTTTGCCGTTCCATTCCGAAATGGAAGTTTGGAAGGTAGATGTGTAGTGGCCATAAAACTGTTAATGCATAACTTGCTCAAACAATGAAGTTTTCATCACAAAATAAAACTTCTTGATGTCTCATGCAAAAATGAAATGACACCATTGAGCGCAGAAGTGGAATTCTTATATACTCACATTTGCACTGACCTTTTACATTAGGCTAAATGTCAAATGGGTTTCAAAAGTTCATTAATTTTAACATGAAAAATAAACCCTTGATCAAACTGGAAGATGTCATATCCAAACTTAGAGCTACTATGACAACGGTCAAAGTTACTCATTTAAATCCAGGTTTTATACTTTCACACACTCCAAACAGTCAAATTTATAGACTATAAAACTGATTAACAATTTTTAAATTGAAAGATACTTTCCTCAAAAGAATCCAGTGCATAATTATATCACATTATAGTTCCTCATTTATGAATTAGGCATGACATGATTTTCATCCAAGTTCAAGAATGCCCTTATCAAATGTTGTTTCTTTTCACTAAAAGATCTCCTCAGTTATCTCTTAGAAGAACTGAAATAGTTGAAATGAAAAAACACTACAGAGCAAGTGACAAAACTATGCTGGATTTCAATGGCAATTTCAAAATACTATAGGGCGTGTCCAAAAACATGTATGTGGTGACTGTCAGTTTGAGTAAGTGTAAACTGTAATTGTATTCTATTTAAATATTTAACTACTGATCTTATTTTTCAAGTCAAAACAATGCATTTGTTGCCATTTAAAGTACTTAAAGACTGCATACATTTTGGGCTTCCTATAAAAAGATCACACATAAGTTTACCCTTTCTACATTTCATTCATCACTCTACACAATCTAACAAGCTGTCAAAGTGAGGCCTTAATATTCCATCATGGATCTGCAATATAATAATGAGAATATTTCATTCACAAGGTAACACAGACAAGACACACATTTCATTACATTTCTACTAATCAGCATTCATCAACTTGAGCCAGCCCTTGCAATGATGTTGCCAATGTCATCCAAGCTCTTTTCACATGCAGAGAGAAAGTCCCTCACACTGCATGCTGGGTACGTGGTCACATTAAAGCCAATCTGATGATCAGCGACACCATAGCCTGCGCAGGAAATGAAACGGGTGAACTGACAGATGGAAGATGGATAAATAGGAGAATGGACACACAAAAATTGGTAGGTACTGATGAGCCATAGCCTGTGCAGAAAATGAAACAGATAAACAGAACAGGTAGAAGATGGATAAATAGCAGAATGGACACACAAAAAATGGTAAGTACTGATGAGCCAGCAAGAGAGTGGACCAACTCTGCTGAGATGTTGAGCGAATAAATGGGAAATCAAAAAGCAAACTAGTACTTTGTGATCACATTCAAGTCTTGAGACAAGTAGAGTTTATGATTACGTTTACTCTAATATGTTGTCAACAAAACTAGGCTTTGAACATATAACTTTATTTACGAATTTTTGTTTATTTGTTTTTGTTTTGTTTTTGAAACATGAAGGAACTCAACAGGAGCACAAGGTTAGCAGCCTTGTAGAAATGGCATGGAGCATAAATAAAAACAATAAACAAAAGAAAAAAAAAAAAAAAGAAAGAAAAGAAAAAAAAAATGACTTCATACCAAATGCAATCTCAAATTCTTCACCTAACATCGATGAACTCAGATTTTTATATAATTTCCCACAATTAATCAAAACCAATGTCCAATATTTCTCACAATTTCCTTCAGGCAATCAAAAAGAAAAAATGCAATAATAATACAGCTCATACAGTAGCAAGAGAACCAAATTATCTAAGACACAATAGAATGCTCAATTCATTATTGCTCTACAACTATTAAACATCTTAGACCAGGGGCATCTTTTAAAAGAGTAAGATAATGTAACTCTGAGACAATTTTGATATCAGCTACCTAACAGTGAGACTATTCATGGGCACCCATAAAAATCTGAATTTTGTAATCATCTCTTCATAACTTACCCAAAATTTTATAGCTACTCAAACTTTTTGAGCTGTATCATGTCTGTAACATTAGAGGAATAAATTACCTATTCCAAATCCATCCGGGACGACAGCTGCAAAACCACCAATCAGAACAGATGGATCTGAGAGAGTGGAGGTCGAGAGGATGATGTGATTGAGATAAGCATAGGCTGGATGTGTAAATATGGGCAGAGACAATCCTTTCTGTTCAGCCAAGTTTTTCAAGCAGAATAAATGACGATCAAATCCCTGTCCTGAAATGAGATTGAAAAAAAAAAAAAAAGGACTGGTAAATCAAGTTGACAAAAAAAAAAAATTGGGCATCTTACCTTTCCACATCATACCCTTTGGATACCATGCAGGGCTGATCACAGCACTTCACATTGTTTCACAGTCTTTTCCTGGCATCAGTTATATCAATTACATCATATCCTTGCTTTTGACATTGATGTTTATATCTTCCATTTTGCTTACCCATAGCAGCATCTTTGGTCAGCTGGTTATGTAACTTTGTACAAGCTCTCAGTCCTTCCATCAACTCGCTGTCACTGGCCTGTCCCTTGTCCTTGCCATACATCATCTCACACATGGCATGGGTGGCCGTCGTGCATGGTCGCACTGTCTCTGTCCGGCCGTGTTTGAATGCTGATGTGCTACACGACTCATAGGTGCCTACATTCTTGCCATACATCTGATAATGTGCTAGCTGAAATGAGAAAGAACTTTATTCAAACTTTCAACATCTGGTTTTCAATCAATCCACAGCTCCACATGCTCACCCAAAAACCTCTAGATCGGTGACTTTGAATAAAATTCTAAAATAGCAGATATATTTTCCTCACATCGTGACAATTATTTCAAGGCTTAAGTTAAAATGAGGGAAAAGTAATCCTCCCCCCCCCCTCCCTTTCACATTTGGAATAGTAGCTCAATACTTTTTGCATGTGGCAAAGTGAAATTAATTATCACAGCACCACTTATCCTCAAAAACAAGACTGACAAAAGATCAGATGAACAGGGAAATTCCTGACCAATAGTTTGAACTCAGTTATAACACATACTTGAATGGCCAGCTGCATGACAGAGTCTGGGCCCAGTTTGGCCTTCTTGATGTCATTCTTGGTAGTCCTTTCATACTGCAGATGATGGACATCCAGCTGGCCTGTGACATCGTCAAATCTCTCTTTGGCTTTTGTGATGGTTTCTTTCACAAATGGATCCAGAGTGAAGTCTGTAATGCAAATATGAGATAGTTGCTTTCATTCCTTTCCTACACTAACCCAAGGTGAACTTATTCTGTAAACCTCTTCAACAGATAACACAACACTCAATTTCCTAGGCTGCTCTATCAGAGTTGCATCTCAGTAAAGGTTGCAGTGTAACAACAGGTATCAAATTTATTTTTCTGCCACTATGAATTTCACAGTCCGCTCTGTTAGACTTGTATCATGTCTAAAGGCATCCCACTGCTGTATGCTGACCAATTATTTTAACAGTTTTTTTTTCCACCCTGAATAAGCCACTCTGTCACAATAATACCTTGTTTACAGATGACCTCTGACAAAAGTATTCATTTCATTTTAAAAGCGATTCGGGGTTTTAAAAGGCTAAAATAAAATACAAATGTGGGCCACAGTGCATACTGATTAGTATACACATAGTTTTATTTACCCAATCTGGTCACCCTTTTATCAGAATTGGCATTGCCAGAGGGCTGAGTGTCTGGGTGAACTCTTGACTTTTGAGTGGAGTCAGCAAAGACCTCTCTGAAGTAGCGCAGGACAGCAACACCGTCACCCCATGCATGCTCAAAATGTACGCCTGCTGTTCCGTCTTTGGTTAAAATCAGGTTGAAACTTTTATCGTACCATCTGAAAGTAGAGAAGGCAACGTTCAAGTTGTACCACTTGAAGGCAGATAGGGTGATGGGATAAGATAAAGAAACAATACTTTGGTTTTCTAAGCCAACATGTTCAAATAAGACATGGAACAGATTGTGCTAGATTCTAACTGAAACACTTGCAAATGACTTTGTCAGACAGTAGATTTGTATTGCTGTATGTATCTGTATTTCATGTGGTTCCCCTGACATGATGGAGAGTCATGAACAAAATAAAAGTAACAGCCATTTTTATGAACTCAGCACAAATTAATATCTACAGGACAGACTTATTTGTGCTCAAATGTAGATGCTTTCTTGCTTTTAAATTCATGCCTATTATAATGACAAAGATCAGGAGGAGGAAATGATATTGGATCAGACACACAACGTTGATAGAGCCAGCTTACATCACTTGGTGGGTTCTTGAATGGAGTCTGCAAGGAAAGGGGAAACAAGAGCTCCCTCAGCTGACCTGGGGGTAAAGTATGTTGGCAGAACTCAAAGCTCCTGACCTGTTAGTGGGGGTTGGGGGGGGGGGGGGGGGGAGGAACAAGATTGCCCGAGACCAAAGAAAGTTTTTGATGAGGAAAGGAAAGGGGGTGGGGGAAGAAGAGGAGGTGGCTACTGCTATGGTCTTACACCCATCACAAAATAAAGAGAAGAGGAATAATCAATAAACTAAAATGATGACAAAATTTCTCTCACTGGCTGAGAGACTGAGCTATTTTCTCACCTGTTGATGCCATCAGCATGCAAGAAACACCTGGTCACAGCATTTGGGTCTGTAGGTGCATCATCATCCAGACAGAGGGCAAACATGGCACCTTCTATCAGCCGTAACCGATCTTCATTCTTTGGATCTTATTGAGGATAAGAGGATATGAGTGAGAATCATCACCAATAAACAGGCAATAAAATACTTTCTCCACATCACTTCTTAAAACGTGCCAGTCATTCCTGAAAATTAATACTAGACATCTTTTGCTTAACACATATCATTTTGAAAGTTGTTATTTTTTTTTCCACCAGGTGAAATGAGTCAGACATAAAATTTTTCATATGAAGAGATACGGCATTTTGGAGAGAGAAAATGCATGTACTTCAGTTGTTGCACAATTATTTAGCCATGAGACTTCAGTTATTCATGTTCATAGTCAATTATCGTGACCTAAACGTAAACAGAATCCACTTTTCTCAATTAAGACCTCTTTGATGTCAAGCCCATGTCACCTGGTCACGTAAAGTATTGTATAACAACATTAGACATGTTCAAGAATGTTATCAGTCATAATAATAAAACTATTGTCTCTGTGTTGGGCATTTTCATGTATGTATTAGCTTACACTAAATCGGTTTCACATATTTCCATAGTCTGAAATTACTGCCATATCTATCATCGCAGTCTTCATCCATACAGATGGTATGAACAATATCACCCGGTAATACAATCTTTTTGATGAAAACATCTAAGATGGTCAATCCCTTACTTTTCTATGCCATGTCCTTGCAGTGAGATGTTAAACTGAAATTTCTCAGTCATAACAGATGAGGGAAGCTGAATTCAGCAAAGAAACTGATGACAGCCCTAAGTCTGTATTTTATTAAAGTTGAAGGTTGGCCAGTCCTGAATATTTTCACCAGGACAATATGACTGCAATCAGTTTAAGCAAATAACTCCCATAATCAGTTGTCCTCTAGCCTTCATCCATTCATCACTGATCTCTGATCACCATATCTATTCTGACATCCCAGTCAGAGGACAGGCACAAAGACTTTGCAGGCAAAATGAGTCTGGTGTCAAAATGTTCACACAGAGAGTTATTGATATCATTGGAAAGAAAAATATGTATACTTTATTTTGGTGGCACAATCTTCTGTGGGGAGAAATGACAAAATGGTCGATAAAATTAGATGTTCTCAATGAAGATCCAAAACTCATTTGCAGGACTATGATATACTATGATTAGTAATTCTATACCTGCATTAATCAGTTGAATTCTGGCCCTGGTCCACACATCTCTGAACTCTGTGGTCAGTACTGAGACTGGATACTGAGGTGCTGGAGTGTCATCATTTAGAATGTACTGAAGGTGAGCGAGAACTTCTGTCTCACGTATAATGTTTCCTACCAAAGAAAACAAACTCCAGTTGGATTACTACATTACAGAGACCAAAATCGTTCAGGAAGAAATAGACATATGTATACTGTAAATATAATTTTTAGGCAAAACAGGCAGTAAAAACAATGTAACATTTTTGACATGCAGCTCAGACAGAAGTAAAAATTTAACAGTCAAGACAAATTAAATCAGCTAAGTAATACATAAATAATATGCATTTGGGACACACTTTACCGTAAAGATATTTGGCTGCTCAATCCCCGTAAATATTTGGACCGAACAGGCATGTCAGGGGGCAACGAACACAATTTAGGTTCCAAAGCAACTCAGTAGGGTGGATTTCTCTTTTTACTTACCATCTTTGTCCAACATGTCAAATACATAGAAATTGCCTTTCCTCATCACCAGAATGTGTTTTGCATCTTTGTTGGTGTAAAGTTCATCCTTCTGGGGTCTAGTGAATTAAAGAAAACAAAATAGAGAATATTTTTCACATTGTATCCATGTTATGTAACTGAAAAATCATGAATCATTGCTTGGAAGAGTGTTTTGTTTGTTTGCTGCAGCCAGGAAATCTGATGAACTCAGCTTTTTATTTGTAGAATCCTATAATTTCTCATGTTGCCGATCAAACAAAAAACTTATCACAGACAACAGAGTAGTTCATTAAATCTACATAGTATAGCCATAAGCACAGGGATTTATCTGTTTCAACTTTTAAATGCATCAGCATGTTCTTATTGTGCAGCTTCATCTACCAACAAAAAAAAAGTAAAATGTCCAGCATGTATACTTTTTGATATCAGTGGTAGTAAAACTTGCCACTAACCTGGGAATGCGACTGGAGTTGAAGAGTCTTTTATATTGGCTCATATCTAAGGGAAAAGCTTTGAAGAAATAGGCCCCATACCATGACAAAGATGCAGGCAACAAACTGTAAAAGGTTAAAAAAAAACAAAAAAACAGCATGATGCTGAATAACCATTTTGGAACTGCAACTGTGTGAATGTGTCTTTACACATTTACACTTGGAAACATCTGACTGACTAGGTGGGCTACCACATACCATGTTACATCAAATTTTTGTCTTATATTTTTGTCTTTGCACTCTCAGTAAATATCAATGCCCAAATTATGAATACAATCCTCTAGATTCAACAAGCATAAGCAATAAAATCACTGACTACTATCTTATGATAATAAAAGATCTTCCTCATTAATTATTATCCCAGACAAAATCAAATGGATTTAGACATACTATGTCTAGTGAGTAGAACTTTGGATTATCAACTTTTTTGTTCACTGATGCTATTACAAAAAGGTAAAAAAATAATCATAGTTAATTTTCACAAACATTTAGTAGCCCATACCAATTGCACATGCTCCATAAACAGCTGTGATGTAATATAAGTCCTGTGCGTAACCAAAGTATTTGTTATTGCTGAATTGTTCCTATCCATCTAGGTTCTCAATTTTAATAGGAGAAGCAAAAAAGTGATTTTTCAGTTGTCTCAGTATTGTTGAATGATGAAAACAAAACTTGAAAACAAATGAGTTCATTTTTCACATTGCAACAATGCCGAGACAGCTCTGAAATGATATTTTACCCCTCCTCTTAAATTTCAGAATCAGTTGTAGGCAAACAAAAACATACAGTGACAATACAGACTACAAATATATTACCATGACAGCCCATTATGGTATGTACAATCATAATGCATATCATATCACTATAACTGCAAAATTTAGTGTTTGGTCAACAAATACATGTAGCATAATTACCTTGTTACTGTACGAAATGTGCTGGTATCTGACTTAGCGGGATTTAAATGGAAAACCTCAGGCTCAAGTTTCTCATCTCTCAGTGTTTTCATATAGCAGGTGGATGAAATCAGCATGTTTGCAGCTCTAATCAACTGTGAAAATGAGACAAAAATAAAGTCCATAGCTACACACATAGACATTAGAAGGTCCAAAAATGCCATATTAAAGGAAAACTCAAGCAATCAACTGAACATATTAATATTCATACTAGAATGACAACAAATTCATACCATATTGTTTAGCATGCCGTCTGACTTTTTTAACTTCACACATAATCTTTCCCTTTTACATAGGTATTAATTTTCTGGATGACATAGCTCTGAAATTGTAATTTTCTTTGCCATGGCAAAAACTGAGTATTATTTCCATATAGTAAAATTCTGCAAAGTATCCTGACACCAGATTTACATCCAGAATAAGTGCCAAAAAAAATTATCTTAGTGAATTTCAACCATCCTTATGTTACAGATAATTGTAAACTGATTCCTAATACTGGCCATAGTATTACAAGATATTCTATGCTAGTACTAATTGAACTAATAACAAGCAGATACGTCACAGGAAGTCAACTGGTAAGTAACGGATATTTTCTATTCAAGTGCAAAACAGAACTTCATAAGAACCTTACAAAAGAAATTTCTGCTTCAAATAATATTCCTCACATAAAGTCACCAACATTTGTTTTACCATTAACGATACATTCATGAGTGATGGTGCACTCTCATGAGTACACTGCAAATGACTGATAATATCATTTACAGTAAAGACAATATTCCTGCACATGGCATATGTCATAACAATATTGTAATCTTCCACAATACATTTTCAATTTGAATAAAAAAAACACGGTGAACTTGCTATCAATGTAAAAAAATATAAAAAAATGTCCTGATTACACTACCATTTTTTTTTTTTTTTCAGCACATAAAAAAAGTCAGGACACAGTGGTTGGAGGGAGATCAAACATGATTATAGATTACACATTAAGACATACTGACCCATTTTGGGCAAAAGGATGTTAAGTCTGTGGGAGCAATTTTGCTTCTTTAGGGTAGTGGGGGAAAAAAAAAAGAAAATAAGAAAAGTCCATTATCTTAAGTAACTAGTATTAAAAAAAAATAAAAATTCATCTGTTCACAGATTGGATAAATACCTGCCCACTGTACTCAGGTCTGGGTTCAGGATTGAATGTTATGAAAGGATTATGAGTCAGCACTACTGGCCTTCTGTCCTTGAGATACATATCAAACCAGAGATCTAGGCAAGAAAAAGAAATGTCAACATACTTACATGCAATGAAAAAGCAGGAATTTAAACATCACTATCTTTTGCTGAGCAAATTAATCAACTCGACAACTTGAATGTGTTTTTGATGACAAAAGATAGGAGACTGAATGCCATAACTGTAAGTGACCAATCCCTATGATTATAAAAGCATTTGCTGCTAGCTGTATACTCTAAAGATAAATCTTGCAATAGATAGGACAAAAATCATTTTGTCATACCTAAACCTCAAAGAGTCAAGGCAAGACATAATACAGTATAAAAGTATTTACTCTAAAGTGATGTTGAATGTCTCAGTGCTACAGTGAGACTAGATTCATTGATTCTGATCATTAGTATTAGTGAAAGTTTTTGCTTAATGGTTATCTCTTTGGAGAAAGCTACTCAAAATTTCTCTATGTCCAGTTACTTTGAGCTGTACCATATTTGCAAGACTGGAATCTAGAGAGTTCTTATTGCATGTTTATCTGTGCAGATATTGCTTTTTTTTTTTTCTCTCTCTCTACATGTGCACATATTCTGAAAATAAAAATCAATCATTACCCACCTGACACATAATTAGTGTGTTTGTTTATCTTGTCGGTGGCCACAAGTTCTTTATGAAGCTCTGAGAAATGAAAAGAACAAAGATGACACAACAGCTGCAGTAAAAAAAAAAAAAAAATTAACTCTCTAAAGCAGATGTAACAGGAAAGTTAACACTCAACAAAATAAAAATTTCAAGATGATTGTCCTCTGTTAAAAATGAAAGTGTCATGAATATAATGTACTAAAGCAATCCAATTACTCACAGTCTCTATTTCAAAATAATTAATACTCAGGATATTCTGGCCCACAGATATTTAGCCTCTTCTAATCACCAATCAAAAAGTCTTCACCAATTTATAATTTCTCTGATAAGTAAATCTGCATGAGCTGAACATATCTTTAAAAACTACATATCTGTTATTGAAAAAGAATAGACTACAAGATTTAAAGGTCATGTCAGATAACACTCATCCACCTTGTCCCTGTCCACTTTTGAACTCCTCCACGATAAGCTGCAACTCTTTATGAACTGAGTCAGTGGTCAGTGGCAACTGGGCTTTGAGGTAACGTTCACATGATTTTTCCAACTCTGGAACGGGCAACTTTGGGAGGCTTGGCTGAAAATGATAGGTGGGGATACGAGAGATATGCAAATACTCTCGATCTTGGGAACTGGAGAACAGAAAGGAAAGCAAACAAACACAAAATCACAGCTAGAGGTAAAAAAGACTTGTGAAGCTATTTTGAAGCACAAGATGATATAGCAAGAAAAGCAATATAAAAAGGTGTTCCTACCCAGTAACATTTTTTATAAATAAATGCAAAGAAAAAAAAATCCTGATCTACCTGAAACCTAGAACTCCATCACCTGAGGAAAAATTTCATCCCGAAGTTATATTCAAGCATGTATAAAGCAGTATTGTATTCTTTAATATAAAAACTAAATTATCCTACAGAAAATTCCTTATCTACATAACACAACAGTGTTCTATTATTTTTTGACCACGGTTGTGGACAGCTGAGATAACCACCACTACAGGAGGTTGAAAAGCTTATAAAAACCATAACAACACCTTATCTACTCCAGTGCTACCATTACTATGTGACCACGCCAATATGAACTGATGAGAATAATTTAACAGTAAATATAGAAAATAATGCTGCTGTGGACAAGATTGCCATTTTACCTGCAGAGAACTCTAGCAGTGTGAAGTCCTTTTGTTTGCCCCTAGAAAAAAGATAAAGATTTTTCTTTACATGGCTCCACAAACATGGAAACAATGTGCTTTCGTCCCTGCCAAGAGAATGTCAAAGTAAATTCAAGAAGGAGTACTGAAAACAATTGATATTCTGCAATTTACCCATCATGAGTATCCATTTTGAATTATCATAATTCATTTCAACTACTAAGTAGTAATTACTAGATCTAGATTCTAGATCTAGATCTTGATCTCGCTTGATTTTTTTTTTTTTTTTAGATCTAGCTAGATCTAGATCTAGATCTGGATCCAGATCTAGATCTAGCTATATAGACTAGATTTAGATTATTTCCAACATGATTGGTGAAGTTGACATAAAATTGCTTGATCTAGATGTCTAGATCTAGATCTAGAGTCTATCTAGATCTAACTAGATTAGATCTACTTCTTTTGAAGTGGTAACAACACAGAACAATATTTTTATAGTCTAGATCTAGATAGATCTAGTCATTCTAGATCTAGATTATTGTATTATTTTTTAAAATCATGAAAACAATAATCAATATTTATAATTTTATCGATCTAGACTATCTAGATCTACTAGTACTAGATCTAGATCTAGATTTAAAACTACATTTTTATTTAGCTCTAGTTCTATCTAGATCTAGCTCACTATAGATTAGATCTAGATTTAGTCTTAGATCTAGATATACTATAGTCTAGTATAGTATAGTCTAGATCTAGATCTAGATAGATCTATATCTAGACTAGATCTAGACCTAGATTCTAGTTCTAGAGTCTAGCTCTAACTAATCTAGATCTAGACTAGATCTAAATTTAGATCTTGAAATAAATCTAGATGCTGTCTTACCCATGTTGGCATCAGTTTTGCAGAATTTTTCACTGGCAGTCTCCCCCACATTTTGCGGGTTTCTGAGAAGACTGGTCTGTAACTACAATAAATTGAAAAACTACTGTGGACTTTGACCACAGCCTAGACTAGACCGGCACATAAAACAGCTTGTAAACAACCACTCAGCTGATGCTGGTGATGGTTTGTTGATACGGACGCTAGCTGCTTTGATTGTAGTTTATCCTTCGCATCATGACGGTTTCGCATTGTATCACCTCTTTCAGTCTCGCAATCAGGATAATATTATAATAAAGCGGCTAAAACTCCATATCAGTTCTCAAAATATTCTTTCTTTCTTTTATGATATCTTGTTCCCCTGTCTTCATTTCTCAAGCACATTTTATTGGAATGCTATCAAGGCTAGATCTTAGCTTCATCTTTGATGACAATAACCTGGCAGCGAGTTGTGGCTCATTGACCATTGTCTTCAGTTTCTTTATCGATAATATACACTTTTATTTGTTTGTAGGTAAATTTTGCCCAGTTTACAATAAGCAGAAAAGTGCAAGCAAAGAACAAGGATGTAAAGTATACAACATACGTATCGCTATTTATTACTTTTCTGTAGGCCCACATAGGCCTATATACAAAGATACATGCCTACAAACACACACATATGCACATATATAATACACACGCATACACACACACATCCATACACGCACACCATTATAAAGTGATGCGTAAAATACATGGTGTGCAACTGTTTAAATCAATCTACAATGAACCCTGGGGCTACAAACGGCTCGGTTTATGACCAGATCGGTTTACACACAAATTTTGCGCCAGGGACCTTACAAACAATGATTCTGGTTCTGAACATGTCCTTTACCCGCAATCATGGAAAACATGCCCAGTTGTACTTTGTATGACCGTCAGTCTAGTGTGTTATTTGTGTTTTTTCTTGATGTGAAAGTGTTGCATGTGTTTTGGCCCCAATTATGCCACTAAAGAAAGATGTTTTTTTTTTTTTTTTAATTGGATTTGGATTTGGTGTTACAGTGCATTTGTCTCTAAGAATACATGTACCTGCATTTTAATTTAATTGTACATGTATCTTCTTCATTAAAATAACATTTAAATTGTAATAATATCATACATGTCTTTCTGAGGCTGAAACAGGTTAATTGTATTCACTCTTATTTCAATGTTTCAGTTTAGGAATAATTCAGTCTGAGTCCTGGAATAGATTAACTTCATAACCGGAGCCCACTGTACTTAAACCCAGCAGCATACTGACTGGTGATGATACAAAAGAATGTTTATGTCTTTCTGATTTGACATTTTGTTTAAAGCCTCTTCTGGCATTTCAAATTTGAGTGAACATTTTCAGGATTATTAGAACAGGGGTGTTCTACTTCTAAACTTGTAAGTTTACCTTTTCTACGGCTCTCATTATTATCCCAAATAGTTACAATAAAAGCATATGATAGTTATAATAAATGTATATTTATAATGAATGACACTGAAAACATAAGAGATGAGGCTGGGCAATTTAATGTCCTAATAATTTGAATGAATTAAATATTATAACAGGGATATAATACTTACTGTATACATACTTTTGCAAGCCCCTGTATACATGTAATCCTGGAGACATGATAGTTTAATTTTTCAATTTTTCTTCTAGGTATTTTCAGTCTTCCTCAATTAAGGATGGTATTTCTTACTCTCTTTTTTATCTTAGCCCTCTCCTCTCCCTTCTTTCTTGTCTTCTTTTTTTCTTTTAAAGCTGACTAACTCAGCTCTCCTCAACATTATTCAGTTTCATTTTTTTTTTGCTAAATTAATTTTATCTTTCTTCTCACATCCTATGTATAACCTTCTCCATATAGCCTATATTATGCCTGGCTCAGGTTAAAAAAAAAAAAAAAATCCCGAAATAGGGCCTATCTGCTTCATCACTCTACAATTCCATGTATTCTTCAAAAGTTGACCTTACCAGGGAGAAGTTTACTTCAGCTGCTTCGATCAAAAAGAAAAACGGAGTTTATTTTTCATGAATTTAAACTGAATTAAGGATTTCTTGGGGTGACAGAAAAATTACTCTTATCAGTCATCAATCAGAGAGAAAATAATGACCGACTGTCACTGAAAACCATCAACAACAAAAACTGACAACAAAAATTCTATACAAAATCAGCCACAGGCCTCTTTGATGACAGCATTGAAATTCCAGTGAGGAAATGACCCATGTATTTATCATCAAGTAGAAAAGCAAGCAAAAATTCTTTATGAGTGTTCAGAGGTACAATGAGGCAAAAATATTTATCACAGAAGTCAGGTTCCAAATCTGAGGCTGGAACTCTGAGAAATCTTGTCTCTTTATCAGAAAATTTCTTTAATTTTTCAAGTCCAAAGTTCTGCTTGTTAGGTATCGTTCAGTGAAAGGAATTTATTAGTAGAATGAGAAAAGTGATTGTGAATCACAAAATTGACAAATAAGAAGCCATGAAGATAATACACTGTTTTCTCCATCCAAAAGAACTTTAAAATATCAACTTTCTAGTGCCAGTCCTGAGTAATCTTAATGACAGTTTTAAGTTCATGTTGCTGATGAAGAGGGCCAAGGAAAATACATGTATATAGGCAATGAGAGAGTAGAGAGACAAAACAGATGAAAACAAATCAATAATACACACACTATATACTATGTAGCAGTTATAATAAGATTTTAATGACTACTAAATGTGACCATATTTATTTTCATGTTTAAGGATCACCATGCTATGAAACATATCTGTTTATTATCTGATTCTTTAGATCAGTACAACAGAGCAATCAAGTAACATTTTCTCTTATTTCAGATGATAATGTGTTTAAAATTAAAATGTTTATCACTATACTACAAGTGTCAATTACACATGCTTTTTAAAAAGGAATGACAAAACTCCACAGCATAGTTGTTTTCATTTTTATTAAGTTTCATTGTTTCATATACATGTATGTGCATTAAATTAAAAGCAAAAGCAAATTCCCAAGTCATCTATAAATTACATGTGGAAAGTTTCCATTGCAGACATTTTGAATTCCTAAATTGTCACTCCTAACTGAAAATTAATTCTGAATCTGATGCCTCTTCCACTGTATATTTCACTCGATTGCCCTTTCAGAATTTTCCTAAACTGCTTTGTTTGCCCTGTGTTTTGGACATTTATGAATATTTGCCACAATGTTTTATTGCTCTATTGTGAATACCTTTCATTATTGGGTATTCTCCAAAGATGGATATGGGTGGGCAACACTAGCAGCAGTCACATCCCAGACATGCCAATAAAGAGACCCATCGTTATCGGCTTTGCCAAATGAATAGAAAATCAAATACAGCTTTACTAGCTTTTTGTCTTGCAATGTATGGAATGATGTCATGATAAATACTTTGCTCAAAAGGTTCTAATGCACATGCAGCAGTTGGTGGAACAGCTTGCTTGGAAAGCTCTCCTTGTGTGGTTTGTGATATCACTTTCTGTAACCTGGCAGCTGTAATTTGACTGGAGAACAAAATGCCAGAATTACAGATTTCATCAAGTTGAGTCCACCTTTTTGATTTCTTAAAACACAAAGGAATATGCTAATAAAAGTATACATGATATATTTATGCATAATAAACTACAACATCCAAAATATACATAAAGAGTTAAAACTTTTCTAACTTGGAAGATGTATTTCTGCAAATCAATTGCATTGGTAAGGCAAATTATGGCGGACATCTAGGCACAATTGATGAAATATTGTCACAAATGGTGATCAATATTAATAAAATACAAACTAACCACCATATTATGATAAACAAGGGAAAGTAAATCCCAATTTCCTCCAATATTAGTTAATACATATATAAAGAACTGGTTGGTCTGTTCCATAAAAGACTATATTTCAAAGCCATAACAAAATTGATGAGCTTGGCTCTATACCATATCCATTTAACAGCACTTAAATGTTGTCATAGAAAGTTCAGTGGAATTTAAATTGCAAACATAAAAGAAAAGAAAAAGAATGAATTTCAGTTCATACACATACAGACATAGAAATTGTCTTACAAAGATTAGTCATTCTAAAGATACAGGAGAATCACTCAACTGCAGAATATCTGTAGTAGAAACTGAAACACTCCAACTTGCAGACTGCACTGTACTTGACAAAACTATGGTTTGTTTCAATGATAATACTGTGAAATGAGATCTTGCACACCTTCACACTCTATATAGATAAATTATACACAAAGAATGTAGAGTATTAGATACAATCTAAGAAGCTGATAATGATAAAGTCTTAATACTGTTTCATCAATCGATAGAGAGTCTAACAAATGTTATATATTTAATCAAAACATGGCATACAAATATTATCAAACATAATAATGTTCTCACACATAGTAATAAAATACAATTTAAATGCATACAAATCCTCGATCTTTTTAACTAACAAACTCTCTGGATAAATGTAGGAAGAACTGTTTAAGGAGAAAGACAAAAAGGTTCCACAAAGTTTTAAAAAATAAAAAATTCTAAGAAATCCATAAGCAACTTTTTTCATGACCAGTATTCAGGCTCAGTTTGCCTTATAAACACTGAAGTTTCATCGGAATTTCAATAACTGGTTTTGGTTTCTGGCAACGACTGCCTCACTAAAAATGTATTACCAAGAAAGCGTTGCTTTGGAGGATCACCAGAGAAATTCTATGAAATAGCCACTGGGTCTGTCTTAGCTCATCCGTCACCGATGACATTCTCTTGCCAACCTTATGCAACAACTCAAGGCTGCAGGGCTGACCATGCAACAAGTCTCGATGGCAACTGGGACGAAATGGCTTATACATTCTAAAATAAAACAACACAGACAACAACAATATCAGTTAGCTTTCTATCTCTCACAGTTTGTTAATTAGTTTTTATCATGATGTTATTAATGTCATCCAAGCTCTTTTCACATGCAGAAAGAAAGTCTCTCACACTGCAGGCTGGATATGTGGTCACATTGAAGCTGATCTGGCTGTCAGACACATGATAAGCTGTGGAGGAAACAATATGGATATATAAGTATACAACTGAAAAGACAGGTAAAAGTTGTACACTAGATGTTTAGCATAATTATTTTCTCAGCAAACAAAAGTAATACAGTGGAAACCTGATATAACAGGATTGCTGGGACCAAGGGAAAAGTCCTGTTATAAGCGGATCCTGTTATACCC
>JBCAUA010157641.1:0-22192 GCA_038406235.1 Peronia verruculata | reverse complement strand
GATCTAGATCAATGCACGTATGTATCCCCAAAATTAATATTACACAGAGACCCCTCCGTTCCATAGAAATTCTTGCATAAACAAGATGTTCTTCGCCCCGAAACTAACTTTTTGCTCTTCGCCATCATAGAGCGCAAGTGAGTGCGGTTCGACATTTGCCCTCTTCTAAAAATAGATGCACGAAATTTCCGGACTCTACTATTAGATAGATCTATCATACAACATCATTTGCTTGAAAATGACGTGTCTAGCTCCGTTGTAATGTTGAAAGATTACACCTCACACTTCCAGTCATAAAAAATTTCATTTTTGTTGAAATATTTAGATCTATTATTATGAAAACATTTGTCTAATCTTACTAAGCATTTGTGCACACTTCTGCCAAATTTGATCCGAAATAGGTAGAGTGAGCATATACCTGAAATCAGGTTTGGTGGAATGCATGTTATTTCTCACTTGACCCTACTATCCAATGATGCAATTTTACCAAGATGCATGTGTTAAACCTTTCACAGTGTTTGAGTTTTGTATCCTGATTGAGAAGATCACATTAGGGTGCTTCTCTTGCAACTGATCACTACAACTCATTTTGGTTCTTGTTAACTTCTGGCACCTTTACCTGCATACATCTTTGACTGTGAATAGTGAAATTAAAATAAATTCTTAAGGATTTGTTTTATTCTTCAACCATTGGTTTTCACTTAAATAGCGGAAGAACTATTAAGTATTACAATATTTTGGTTATCACTTATGAATAGATTTGTAATTATTTATGAATGATCCCTTGATTTCACGTTACAGTGGTCTCTGCCCAAGACCCCTCCGCCTAAGGCTGAAATGATAATTGGAGGATGAAAATCAGACGAGCCTCAATTACAAATAAAATAGATGACGGACAGAGTGATCATATCTACTCCAACTTGCAGCTGCCCATTCAGAGAGAGCTGGATTATAATGCATCCTACTCCACTTCTATCCGTCAAGACGGATGGCCCATAACTGGACATAGCATTGTTCTTCGTTGTGGTGGTTGTCTCGGCAAGCCGGAAATGGCAAAAGTTTAAGGCGGGACATAAAATCGCAAAATCTTATGTCTCAAAATATAATGTTAATGTTGTTTTAAATGTCAGATTTGAATTCAGTGCCTTCGAAAACACCCTGGTGCGAAGAGTTTCCGACTTTTGTCCTTTTTTTTTTTTTAAATAAAAGTTAATTCTTTTTTTATTTGTTTAACTTATGGTCAATGTGTCAGTTAGGTGTGCCGATGCTGGAATTTAGTCTAGGCATCATCTAGAACCCTAGTCCATCGTCAACATTGCAAAGATTGGTTCTGCATTTTTATTTCGAAGTGTCAACATTATAAAGATTTTTTTGTTTTTTTTTTGTGTGCTATTAAATGCATTTCAAACAATGACATTGTTTTCATCATCGAAGGAGGAAACCTTTATTAATGCACTGGAATCTCGACCCGCTTTGCTAATAAAATGTATAGAAATAGGGATGCTATTTGAAAGTTGTGGATGGAGGTATTGAGGAAATTAAATCTGAAGGTAGATTTTAAGTACACTTTTGTTTTTTCTCTTTATCTCATTGTTTAGAGTAAGGCCCACTGCTGCATTGCTGCTCGCTGACTCATATGAAGGCGACAATTTGACAGGCGCACTGTGGCTACCATTTTCATCCTTCAGCCACCTTCACTTGTTCGGCTGCAGTTGGATGGAGCCAGTATGTTTTCAGCCTAAGAACCCAGTCTGCCCAAGAACCTGCCTCTGCTCCAAAATGGAATTTTTCCTCTATAATTTATCCCTCTAAGAGCCCGCTCCCAAGTAAAATATCCGCCTATGAGCCCGCTGTAGGGCCAAGACACACGAGTACTTATGGTGTAATTTCAAGTCATAATTATTGTTCACTTCAGAGAAATGCACAATCATAGATGTGCTTTAAAATAGGGATGGTCGTAGAGAGAACACGAAGACAAAGGAGTGGAGTGATGGCTGATGTATGAATGCATAATCAGGCCACACGGTGGACTACCCGTAACCATTTATTTGTTTGACAGTACGTGGGACAGCACTTGTGATTGGCTCTGTGGAAAAGGAGGAGTAGGTTAAGCTTCCTGACTAGTCAGTTGTTTTGCTACTTCAGTCGGGCTGTAAACACTTGAGTCATTTGTGTGATTATCCATAGGGTAGCATAGCAATATCACTTTTTCAACGATATCGTTATGTGAAAGCGCGCTCTACGTTTATATGCTGGACAGATGTAATTATACTCTAAAAAAAGAATAGGAATTGTTAAATCTCATTATAACACACACACACACACACACAGGGAAGAAGGCTGTACTTATTTGCACATATAAATCTTTAACTAAAGGTAATGATCAACTAATGGTGGTGAAGACAACCTGTCTTCAGACGGGTTGCGTAACTTTTCAGTCCACCTAAGAACCCATCTGCCTAAGAGCCCGCTTGCTTTTGCCGCCAGACCAGCAGCTTCCTAGGCAGAGACCACTGTATATGACATTCAAATGGCTCCAGTTTTTCAAGTGACATTGATGTGTTCATGTAGACATAATGTACTACAGTTTTCTCCCCAAAGTTCACTGAGATGATACACATAAAATAAAAAGCCAGTATCATAGTCCAGATGAAGTTGTTCTTTGAAATAAAATAATTTGCTCTTCTTTTTCTTTTAGCCTTAATGAATATCGATCTGCATTTGGAGCAAAACCAAAAATTCCAAGGACCCCAGATCCAGGAATAGTGCTGGCAAATAGACCTACAAGTCGTGGATCAATCAAAGAAATACCTCCTCAGCCTCAATTTTCAGAATCAGGTCCTAGGCCCAGCTCTGCTGGGAAAACAAGTGGTAAGTAATATTTTGTTTGAACCAACTCAATAGTGCACTATTGGCAGGGAATTATGAAAAGTCAACTCACTGGCTGTTTTTATCATCTGTCACTCATAAACAGAACTCAAAAAAAAAAAAAAATACAACTGTATACAAACATTTTCTAATGACTTTTTTTTTTTTTAAATCATTGGTCATTCATAAACAGAACTTAAAAAAAAAAAAAAATGCAACTGTATACAAAAACTTTTCTAATGACTTTTCAATTTTTTGCTGCATTATTATTATTATTATTATCATTATTATTTTGTAGCAGGTGATCAGATAAAAAGGCTTTCAAGTAGATTTTGTAAAAAGCACTATGCCCTATTCTAGTATGATTCAGTTTGCTGTGGAAATGAATTTTGATTGCTAAGAACTTTTAAGCTTCAAATTCAGATTCAGCATGCTCAAATTAGAGGAAAAGTGTGGAAAAAAAATAAAGTTTTGTATCCTGTTGCTATGATACTGCTGCCATCTTGGATTTTGTGTTTTGAAAAATAGCTGTTTGGAAAATCCTAGGGCTCCTGAAGTATTCATTATAATTGTTTGGAATTGGGAGGGGGGAGGGGATCCTTTAATCTGATTTTTACTCAGAATATTAGATTTTAAAAAAAATCCTTTTAAAAGTTCTGCCTTTTCTGCATATAACAATGGTATGAAAACATTGATATGTCCATTCTATGGTGTTGACCGATCCCTCTGGCATCCAGGTTCTGGCTCACTCAGAGGATTTATAATAGATGAGGCAGTCATAAATAATTTCGCTGGTTACAAGCAATTGGCATAATCAAGAGCCCCAATGCCAGGAACGGACACTAGCTGACCATCTGAGGCACTGACCACACTGAATTTCAGCAAAATCTTTTGCTTGGGCCTCCAGAATAGACTTCCTGTGGTCAAATGAGGGTAGAATATGATCTGTTTCTTCTGTTTCACAGTATAGTAGTGGATTATCTGTCACACCAAGGGTAGAGATCAAGGATTTTGACTGACGAAGATAAAGCAGCCATATATAAGCCTCCCTAGACCTTGAAATGACTCCAGGGACATTCTTTTATTCTTTTGAATTGATCACATAACACAATAGTGTTATGTTATTTTTTGACCACGGTTGTGGACAGCTGAGATAACCACCACTACAGGAGGTTGAAAAACTTATAAAAACCATAACCAAATGACTCTATGGGAGCTTTTGCTGATTGGGGAAGGGAGCAAAGATGGCCAACAAAATATGAATAGAGGCCCAGGAAAAGGCAAAACACGACATAGAAGTCATGGATAGAACTCAAGTATATGAAACAAACAATGGGTTTAAAAGTCCCATCAAAAGCTGCTTACAGCTGTTTTTCTGGTGAAAAAAAGTTTTGATGCGTTCTTCTCGAAATGAGGTTTAGTACAAATATGCACTGAACTTTTTTTTATTTGTGGAGCAATTTCCATGAAATTTGGCATGAATACAGAACAAAACAACAAGAAAAAAAATTTTCTGAGAGGATTTTTCATAACATTTTAAACCTTTTAGAAATTTGAGATTTTGGGGTCACATTTTCAGAAAATCCATGACTTTTTACTTACCGAATTTAAAAATTTGTGGAAAAAAATAAGCCACTTTTAAAAAATGTGTGTGATCATTTGAACTGAAAAATAAGTGCAAAATTTCAAGCGAAAACGGTTTAAAAATATAAAGCCTATTTATAGTAAAGGTATACAATATTGGGCAGCAAAACCCAAGATGGCGGCCTTTGCTATGGCAACCATGAATGATTTCATCTTATTTTTCTGTTGGATTCCTCTAGTTTGACCATGCCAAATTGGATAGTAATGGTTATAATCATCTCCTTCCAGTGGTTTCAAAGATAACCTTTCTTTCTCTTACACCTGCCACATAAGCAAACTTCTTGCAATGGAAGGACTTGTCAGTGTTTACTGCTCACTTTTTTTTCTAAATTGATGTTCAACAAGCTGATTTCTTGCATGAAAGATGAAAACCAATCAGGTATTACTTGCTCACTCACATTAATTTATTTTACAAGGTGGATTTGAGAGGGCAGGATAAAGACTAATAAAAGGTACAATTTGAGACCGAAGATAGTATGGCAGGACGCATTTAGAAATCAAGCAGCATTTTGAAAGATTAAGTCAAGAATTTTCAGGAATGAAAAATGAATTCACTTCACTGGAAATGACGTGATATGGAATCAACATAAATAGAAATAATTACATTGACTTGGTCAACTTGTGTACAGATGTGATAGGAAGCGTTTACTTACTGTGATACATAAATTAATGTGAAAGGACAGTAGTTTTCTTTTTGATTGTCTTCTACTACAGAGAAATTGCTTACAGCACATGGAATGGAGACATTAATTCATTAATTTGTGATAAATGTAGTCTAACAAGCCTGGAAAATCCAGTAAGCATCTTTTCATGTTGACTCGACATCGTCGACATCTGTTCGTCTCGAGAGACGATGGTGTAACACTATATGATTGAGGATGGCATCATCTAGAGTGGCTGTGGAGCCCAGTCCCAGAGTGGTAATCTTGCGAACAGTTGTTACAAACGAATGAAGCCACAGAAGCTGCCCTTGCCCTTCTCCTTGCCCTCTTGTCAACGACCTGTTTGTTTCTGGTGGTTTCTGCCCTCTTCATTCCTTCACTCATAGTGGCTCTCCAGAACTGGCGGTTGTCGGCAGAGCATTCCCAGGTGTTGGGGTCAATGACGGCTGCCTTCATGTCCCGCTTGCAGACGTCCTTGAGCTGGAGCTGCGGTCTTCCTATAGGGCGGGAACCCTTGCACAGCTCTCCATACACAGATAAAGCATGTCCTTTGGGATGTGTCCGTCATCCATGTGGTGTACGTGGCCTAGACACTTGAGGCTTTTCTGGCTAATGAGTGCAAACAGGCTTGGGATGCCAGCATGCTGGGGGACCTCTGTAATTGTCACCTTATCTTGCCACTTGGATCTGAAGGAGGTGTCTGAGGCAGCGTAGGACTGGAAGCTGTTGAGCCTCTTCTCCTGGCTGGCATATATAGCCCAGGACTCACTCTTGTACTGCAAAGTGCTGAGCATGTAGGCCTGGTAGACGCATAGTTTTGTGTTCCCTGTTAGCTGGCTGTTGCTCCAAACATGCTTATTCAGCTTGGACATAACTGGGACGGCTTTTCCAGTCCTGCTGGATATCTCTCTGTCCAGGGAGAGAGAGCTGGCAACGGTGGACGCCAGTTACTGTGTCTGTGCCCTTGGCTAGAATGTTTGTTTTCTTTAGGCTGATGGTCAATCCGAATTCCTTACAGGCATGGGACAGGCGACTGACTAGCTCCTGTAGACCAACCTCGGTGTGAGGCGCCAGCGCCATGTCTTCTGCGAACAGCATCTCTCGAATGAGGATCTCCCGAACCTTCATCTTGTCTCGCAGTTGTTAATCAGCTTCCCATATACTTTGGTGCAGATGAATATGCCTTCCTCGCAATTGGCAAAAGCTAACTGAAGGAAAGGAAGATCCCAAACAGAGTCGGCAGCCAGGACGCTGCCTAGCTTCACATCGCTGCTCACAGGAGAGGTTTCAGATGTGCCACGGTTGAAACAAACTATGGTGTGCATGTCCTCATGTACTAGTGTGTGTTTCGGCGTTCTTTCTTCCCGAATGCAAAAAGTCCTGATGTATATTAGCAATGCCAATGAAAAATATTATTTTAGAAGAAGAAAATAGTAACCTGGTGTATGGGGTAACTTTATCTCTCCTGATCAAGTAGCTATTTGAATTTTGTTTGAATTTTGAAAATACATTTTTTGAAAAAGTTACGATTTTTTTTTTTTTTTAAATTTTTTTTTTATAACATGCAAGGTTCATTCACAAAAGTAATTGTGTGACACGCTGTTTATGTGCTCCTACTTTCTACCAAGTCATATACAGTGAGCATCTTTGTTTTCAGTTCATGTACTCAAGAGTTCAGACACACTGTCAAATCTACTACTCATTGGAGTTGCCTGCCTTTCATTTATTTTTGTCCTATTATCCTGATGCAGTTATATATGGTAAAAGTCAATTGATGTCTTAAGGTGATTTTTTTTAGTAAATATATCATTAAAAGTTGAGGAAGCCAGACTTAGGGGAGATCCATTGTAGAGATAATGATGATGTTCAACCCATTGTTTTCCTCTTTGTGTGTTTTTGTCACAGCTTATGAAGACATACGAGGATTTGTTGATGGTGGTTTTGGGCAACTACACAACAATGAAGGAGATATTTCTGATGTAGTAAGTATTACCAGATTTTTTGTTTATTTAGTGTTGTAATGTTCCAGGATCCCGAGAGCCAGTTATATGAATAGGTTTATAACTTTGAAGGCAATACCACATATCTGGTGGAACAGTGTGAAATTTGTCAAACACAGATTTTTTTTTTAACCATGACTCTTCTGTGCCTAGATTTTTCATTTCAAAATCAGCCCAGAGACCCTTTGGTCAGTAAAATTTGATTTTCTGTATGAAACCTTCATTTTATACCCAAGCCATTTCACCTGGCTGCTGCAGCATATGACGGGTTGCCTTACTAAATGCGTTATATCCAAAAAATGCAAACTGAGAAAAATGAGGTTTTTTAAAAGCCATATTACAGTTATGTGTTGGACATTGTGTCGATGCTTCATCTAAATTAGACATCAGGAGTATTTAAGAAAGGAAATATAAGGAAAAAAAGTGAATTATTTCAGGATCTAGAGCACTCTTTTTCATACATTATTTCACAAAATGCATTATATTCACTACAGGCATACCTCACAAAATACATTATCTCCTTCAGAAAAGTTTTTACATGGCAAACACTGAATAAAGCAAATAATTTGGAATGACAATAGAAAGAAGTGAAATAAAAAATGTGCCACAGAATGTGTCAGAAATGTGTATATTTTAGCTGTTCTCTTTATAAACATTATTATTCATTAGGTGAGAGCTAAAGATGCATTTTGCATACATCAATCCTTAGTGATCCACAATAATCTTTGTTCATAATGCTCAGTCATTGAGGAATAAAGCTAATTTAAAAGGAATATAGCCTCAAGCTTAAAAATGAACTGGAAAAAAAATATAGAGTAAACATAGTATATAAAATACAACATTCTAATACTTTCCAGTTTCATATTGGTTAATTAAAAATCCGGTACTAATAATAAATTTAATGAACATTCTGCTAGATTAACTTATCAAGGATATAAGCTTTTTATTTATAATCGCAACTAGTTATTAGGTGAATACAAACACAATTTAATGTAGATATAGATGGAGAATTCAGCATTTTTCATTTTTTGTAAAGTTTCAGTCAGCTGGGATTTTATGAAATGCCTAGTTTCGCTGTTGCATAAAATATTTTTTTTTTTATTCAAGGTCAGCTTAGCAGCCGGGCATTGCGCCCAACATCTTGCTGGTTCGAATGTTCACATGCAATGTGTAGGACCTTTCCCCCAAAACAGTGGTGTGTTCGCATTGAATTTTCTTATTGGTTGTTTTTGTCCAACTATCTTTCACTAATTGGACATCGTCAAAGGAATGGTCAGATATATTCATCTTCAATAAGGATCAAACTTAACGATTTGAAGTGATGACATTCAAAAGTGAATCTCTCTCCTTCGTGAACAACATATGTACAAGCTGGAGGCATGTCTGGAGGTTAGCTGTTTCCTTATTGCTGATTGGCTGCAGCAGGCTCTCCCAGTGTATAAAGCGTTCTGTCAGAAAAATTGCTGGGCTGATAATGCATTTTGTCACGAAGACCAAATTTTGACTATTGAGAAGAGGTGGAGACAGTGGGTTTTGCGAAAATATAATTGAATGTGTACATGCCCATGATCCTCTACTCTATCATGTAAGGTTA
Organism: Peronia verruculata; assembly: GCA_038406235.1. Taxonomy (NCBI): domain Eukaryota; kingdom Metazoa; phylum Mollusca; class Gastropoda; order Systellommatophora; family Onchidiidae; genus Peronia; species Peronia verruculata. The sequence continues at coordinate 13,424 of JBCAUA010157641.1, read as the reverse complement.
CTAACTCCATTTTTATTGATTTGGCACTATGCATTATGTCACACAACCCTTCATATGTTCTTTCTATGAATGAAAGTAGGGCATTATGTTGACATGAGGCTGGGTAAATTTAGGCACAAATGGTGTGAGGAAGTGATCCAAGATGCCTTTTTTTTTTTTTCTTTTCTTTCTATCTTTCAAACCGTCAGGTAAATCTAGGGCAGTTACTTATATTATGAGTAAATAATCAAAGCTGAGCAGGTTTACTTTCAAACAACCTACAGAAAAATATCTAAAGTTACAGTCTGAAAAAAATAAAAAGTCGTCAGTGTCTTTTTTTTCCTTTTTTTTTTTTTTTTGAAGTACTTTTGAGGGCTTTTTTTTTCTTTTTAATGTTTCAAGATCAAGACTTTTTTCTGAAAGTGGACTTATGTATTTTTGACTTTTAAATTTTTATTTTGAAGTTGATAAATAGTGAAATGTTTATTTCAGGGTCCAGGTTATGTAATTTCCATAGAAGATTTCACCAAGGACTTTCTTCCAGCCATTCAGTTGACTGATACTGTGATACTTTTAGGTGAAGGTAATGTACTAGCAAGCAAACTGTGTACAGTGGACTACACCTAAGAATCTTCCACCTAAGAGCCTGGTCCGCCTAAGAACCCATCACTGCTGCAAAACATAATTTTTTCTTAAGGGGGAGGCGGGTTCTGAGGGTGATTTTTTTTTTTTTTATTATTATTATTATTATTAAAGATAGGCTATTTTTATCTTTTCTATCAAATTCTGCATGTTTAAATTAGAGGTAAACAGTGAAAAAAGTCAACCTTTTCAAATAGTTGCTATGGCAGCCCCACCATCTTGGATTTTTGGCATCTCTAAAATGGCTAACTTAGAATCTATCTACTCTGTGAAATTTTAACAAAACTTGATGAAACTTGATGAACATATTTTTGAACATAATATCTTAAGATTACATATTTTCAGCCATTTCTGTGTAACAGAAAATTTTATAGAAATTTTTGAAAATGCCATGTAGAGAAATTTCAAGTTTAGCCATTTTTTCATACCTAAAAACCCATTTTTCTCTAAAACCTACCAACAGAATGGGACCTGTGTATGTAAGTTTTTTGGTTTTGTTGTGAACATGATGTATGCCTAATCTGGTTAGAAGCGGTTTAGAAACAAAAAAGTAGATAGCAAAATATTGACAAAATTGAGTTTTGTGAAAAATGAATTTAAATTTTTTTTTTCACGGAAAAATTGACATGGAGAGTTTTTTATTCGGCTTTTGGCCTCAAAACAGGCTTTTTTTTTTTAATACCAGCCCTCTCTCCATGACCTCTATGTCTTTTGTTGCCTCTTCCTGGCTTTCTGGGCAGAATTTTTCTCAAATTTTGTCCCCCCCCCCCCCCATTATGAGGGCTCCAGTAGAGCCACTTCCGGGATTTTGAGGGTCTATATTTGGTTCCCATATCTTATCTGTCCAAACAAGAGCTTCTTGACCTTTACTGTGGCATATAGTCCACAACCAAGCTCTGAAATAACAGAGTTAAAGGAAGGTTTTACCATTTATAGGACATGGAAGTTCATTCTAGAGTACTTGTTATTGATAACCTGCATGATCAGTTTTTTTTTTTTTTTTCACTACATAGTCATATTGCTAGAGAAGGTCATAGTCGAGGGTTTTATGCACTTCTTGCATACATATAATCAAATAGCTATGATCTATGACTCCATGTAGCAGCCATGTGGAGCCAAATCCTGGTTGGTAGTAGGCTAGGCATACTATTGAATGACCATGGGTCAAAACACATTAGAATGGACATATCCACTTTTTCATACCCTTTGTATATGCAGAAAAGGCCAACCTTCTAAGAGACAACAAAAACACCAAATTGCACTTTTTGATCAAAATTCAGATTTTAGGACTCACTGTCCCCATCCCCCCCCTCCCCCTTAATAATTTACATCTCTACTCTTAGAACCCGCCCCCAAACAAAAAATTTACCCTAAGAGCCGGATGTTACGCCAAGACACATGAGTACTTATGTATTTCACATCATATTGTCCACTAGGGAGAAACGCACAGTGCTAGATGTGCAGTGAAATGGGACAGGAGTGGAGAGAACTGGTAGACAAAGGAATGGAAGTGATGGTTGATATATGAATACATAATCAGGCCACATTGTAGACTAACCTGTAAGCATTTCTTTGTTTGACAACACGTGGGACAGCACTTGTGATTGACTCTGTGGAAAAGGAGGATAAGTGTAGTCTCCTGACTGATCAGTTGTTTTGCTGCTTTTGTCAGTCTGTAAGGACTTGAGTCACTCATGCGATTATTCGTAGGGTAGCATAGCAATATCATGTTTTCAACAGTAATACCATTGTGTGAAAACTCACTCGCTGTTCAGATGCTGAGGAGTATTGATGTAATTATACATATACACCAAAAAAGATGAAGAATGTTCCATTTAGGCTGTACTTATTCACATAGATAAATCTGTAACTAACAGTAACAATCATCTAGTCATAGCAGTGAAGATAGTCTGTCATCACATGGGTTGTGTAACTTTTCAATGGCCTAAGAACCCATCCACTGAAGAACCCGCTTTTTTTTTTTTTTTGTTTCCCGAGGACTGGGTTCTTAGGCGAAGACTACCATATATGGAATCAAACTCTGAGAGGAAAAAGAATAAGACATTTTAATACACATATGAAGATTCAAAAAGATATAATGAAAATAGTAATATGTCTTGCGCCCAGGGCAAATGAGTCGCAAACACGCCAAGTAAGTTCAAGTCAGAGCTGTTTTTTTTTACTGTTTTTTACTATTTTCTGACTATGATACCAAAACATTAATCTTTTTTTCAGATTAAGAAAAGGTTAAATTGACGTTTTGTGAAAAAAAAAAATTTAGTATCTTAGTTGGGAAGTAGTTAAAAACGAACAAAACAGCCGTATATCTTCATTGCCCGACACTTCTTCTGACTCATTTGCCCTGGTTGCAAGACATATTGTCTTCACTTTATACCATATATTGTCTTCACTTTACACCATCATGAAAAGGCATGGTTTCCATTTTATCTTGATATATATATTGTACATAAGAATAACACATATTATTAAATATCCATTACTCAAGCTCATAAAGTAGCAAGCAACTTCCTATTTTTGTTATAATTCCTATGTCATACATCATGATAGTTTGCACAGGTATTAAATGTATTTCATTTTGTGATTTCTAATTTCTTATGTTTTTCACAGATGTATTAGACCAAGTCCAGGCCAGTATTTCACTATTACCTTGCAAGAAGGCAGCTGTTTTCATTGGACTGACTAGTGTAAGTACTTGATTATCTCACACAAGCAAGTGAAATAACCCCAGTGACAAAGGAGGCTTTGTTGGGATAACTGAGTTTTACTTTTTTTACCTGCCATGGGGTTTGCATAAGTTCACTTTGCAGGTGAGAACTCAGCACAGAAAAGTCACAGCTGAGTAATTGCTTCACCACCTACTGGACAGTGACCACAACATTTTATGAACTAGAATAATTTCACTGAATTATTCAGTTTACTATTTTAGTGATAAGAACCACTTCTGTTTTAACAAATAAGTAATTTATAATCTTTAAAAGTGTGCCTCATAGTTGCTCTAGAAATCTTTTAGAAATTGAATCTCCTATATAATATTTGTCTGAGTTTCTTGCTCTTTTTCATTTTCAATCAAAAGTTCTACTGACTATGTATCTACTGACCTTGTCGCTGTTTCTGTCTGCCAAATATTTTCATCAATTTCTTGTTTGGTGTGCTGGCTACACTACAATGAAGTAATAAAACTAATTGGAATTTTAGAGACTTGTCAGAAGAAGGGTTAGTCAATAATGCAGGTACGGTACCTTTGAGAGAAGACTCAGGCTATTGCTTCCACATGAAAAATGTTTTCCAAATTCTTTTCTAATTTTTTTTCAGTAATGTCATGGAATAGTTTTCAAAATCTCCCAAAAAATATTTGTGTACTGAGAGCTATGAGTCGTCAGTGGTTCAAGGCTTTCTTTGATATAAAGGTAGCAAATTGTAGTTAAAGATTATTCTATACTGATTGGATTATTCAGGTGAGATTAAAAAAATGTGAATGGATCATAACGTCAAGTGTTTTCCTAATGCAGAACCTTTGGTCAGATTTAAGTGTCCCATTTAAACTTTGTTGTGCATGTAAGAGACCCTCTTAAGATCACAGCATGATGCAAGTAAAACTTCATGCAGTGAATGGGTTTTATATTGTATTGTTGTTCCCCCAGTATGCAGTAGTGGTAAATTGAGCATTCTTTTTTTAAATCAAATGTTGTATTGTCTTTCACTTTGCAGCAAAAGAAATCAGTCCCCCAACTTGAAGGGTTTGATGAGGTTGTATCCATTGACCTTGACATTCCAGCCCTGAGACTGTTGTCCCCTGACCCAGCCAGGGAGATCATGAGTCAGCTCCTGCAGGAAGTGGCATTGAAGTGGATAGTGAACAACATTTCCACAGGGGCTCACATCTTGAAGGGGAAAGTTTACCAAAATACCATGATAGATGTGAGGGTCAGCAACAATAAGCTCTTCCACAGGGCTGTAGGCATTGTACAGGTGAGGGAAAGGGTACTTTGTACTGGTTTGTGCTTCATCAAAGAGCTGATAGCACTACAGAAACTCTGAGAATCTCCCAGAGCATCCAGGCAATGACCTACATGGTCAGTGCTGAAACAGGTGACCGCTTGGGAACGAAGCTCATAAGCCTTAGTTAGTAACCTGTCTAAAAGAAAGAAAACTGAGAACTCAGACTTGCATAGAGAGGGATGTGCTTCACAAATCACAACTGTTCAAGATGTACTATGTGATGAAGACACTCTCACAGCTGGGATCCTGATGACCCCAATTGGAGTTGGGAGCCACAAGGAACTAGGTACTGTGGTGAAAATTTCCCAGTTTATGTATGACAATGAAAATAACCCTAAAAGATAAAGTTAGAGCTTCTGGTGATTATACCTTTTTTAATGGCTTCAATGTCTGGCACTACCTTCTTTTTGCGTCCCAGTCTGTTTCTGCTGCAGAAGTCATAACCGGGAAGTACAGTTGGCACATATCGATACTGCGATGATTGTGCTTGGTCACTTAACACTATTAGAATGTATTCTGTATACTAAATATTAATTTCATTTCACGCTGGTATCAATACTGTTACTGACAAGTGCTGTTACTGACAAGTGAAAATTTATCGAGTACGGCCTTCCAATAGGGACATGACTACAATTGTTTAGTTATTTTTTTTTTAGGGCCTCCTCCTTTTATCCATGTAAAAGAGCCAAAACACTTTTTTATTCTTTGGCTAGCCTAGAATACCAAAAGCTAAATCATGACAGGAAACGACAGAATATGCTAGTTCGTCTTTTGAGCATACGTAGGCGTACTCAATAGATTTTCACATGTACATATTTTCTTAATATTTATTCATAAGCTCAGTAAAGCTTCCTGTTACACCTTGCTGCTTTCTGTTGCAAGAGACATTGATCTATATGTACCTCAAGAAATGAAAGATGTGACTTAACGTCTCCTTCTGTTGTCTTGCTCAACTAGATAATTATGGAGGTGCTCCCCACCCTTTTCCTAATACTATGGCTATTTATAGATTTCCTTGACTACATCTACACAAGCACTGATATTATTGCTAGTTCTCATAAATTTATGTTGGTGTCAACTAAAACATGATAACACATTTGTGGCTAAATATGGCACCAAAATGAATTGGGTGGTAATTTTTAAAGATTTTAGAAACATTATCAGCAAGGGTCTCTGTTGTGGATACTTTGAGAGCAAAATATGAAACGACTGCTGGTTTTTGGCAAACAACTGAAAGCATGTGACTGTATTAAATGTAAATAATTTTTAGCTCATATAGCATCTGAATGCTCCAGACACAAACTGGGAAAGCCTGGTAGAAACAGATCAGGTAGTTTCTGAAAAATTATGCTGTAGAATTTCCTTCAATTTCAAATGAAAATGTCACCAGATCTACGACACTGAACAACAAACAGAGTGCACTGTGCTGTTCAGCATTCTAAGGAGAAGAAATTCAACCATAATGAATCAGATTTTGTGAATCTTTATAACCAACAGTTTTGGTCGCCTTACAGTCAGTCACAAAAATGCACAGGTGCTCAGCATCCTGGTACCGTGCTACCTGTGCATCCTCGCTGCAGTGCCTAGAAGAAGAATCTCTTGGAAATATTTGCTTTCCACAAATCTCTTTAATATTAGAATGTGTGACACTTTGGGCTTCTCCATTATTTGCAGACATCTGTATTGCAGAAATACTCAAGGTTTTATGATGGAAGAGTTGTGAATGCTTGTTATTGACTGTCTCATTTGAGGTAGTATTGTGGTTTTATCCTTGAAAAGCAGTAAATACTTTTTACAGTCTGTCTCTGCCTCCATGCAGAAATACTGCGGACTCAGTGAGCAAGAGAGCACTGAATACCTGTTGAAGGCTGTCTACGAGACAGATACTCTGACAGAAGAGCAGAGAGCAGCTACAGTGAAAGAGCATGTTATCGCAGCATCAGAGAGACAAATGGTAAGCTATGAGATAAGCAGTCAGTGTCTTGATCCAAGGGTTTCTGTGACAACAGCCTTTTGCACATCAGAGCAAATGTCACATGACTGGATGAAATGAGTAGGGATGTCAATTGGCTGTCTCTATTCAAAAGGTCATAATATTTTGGGAGTAAATATCTCCGTATGAGGAGTCATACCTAACTAATTTTTTGTTCCATGTGATCCACATTTGTTTCCCTTACACTGATACCAGTGACTTCTAACATGAATGATTTGACATCCAACTCATTTCACCCAGTTGTCAAACAAAAATCAGTAAACATTTAGAAGTTTTTAATATGGATAAAAGTTGATGGTGCATTGGCACTTACCCAACCGAAAAAATGATCAACAGTTGAAAGGAAGTTATGCAGGATGTGGATATGCATGAGAGAAGCATTTCAGTTTCTGGAAATAACTGACATTTTGGTCTTTTCATTTTACATATGGTAACAAATTCTATGTCTCACAACCGATCTGATGTGAAAATTTGGCATGTGGACATTGGTATGTGAATGGAAAAGAAAGTAAGTGCACTTATTGATCATTGATCTTCAAGTCTTCTGTGCTGAGTTAGTGATGCTCAAAGTTAATGTGTCCAGTAAAATGATATTTCCTCAACAGTTCTCTTCTCTACTTGGCTCTATCATATGGATTATGTACATCATCTAGATTCTGTCAACACCCAAGTAGTTCTTATATGTCTGCATTTGTTTGTCAGAAGCACACTTCTCTTCTTCACTGACTAAATTTCTTCCTCAGGTGGTGCCAAAAGCTATTTTAATGGCTTCTTTATGCTGTACTGTGGAAACAGCCAAAGATATGATTCAGAGAGAGCCAGTTTTGCGCAAACTATTTGCTGATCAAGTCCACAAATAAGATGTAGGAAGAGTAGGATGGGTGAAGGAGGAAGCTCCTGGAGGTGATTTTTTTTTTCTGTCATAACAGGTAGACTATTTTAAGTTTTTCCACTGAATTCGGAATGTTCAAATTAGAGGAAACAGTGAAAAAAAATTGACTTTCTTGAATAGTTGCAATGACATCTTGGATTTTGGCTTCTTAAAAATGGGATCATTGAAATCTATCTCCTCCATCAAATGTCAGTGGAACTTATGAAATTTGATGGTCATGTTGTTTGGCGTAATATCTAAAAAGTTACACATTTTCAGCTCAGATGAATACTAGTGGGTATACATTATTTTATTTTTCTTGTTTTCTGTGTCCACTGTTGATCCAAAATTGTGCTCCAAATTCATGCTTAATGCAGGTGCATTGTCTTTTCAAAAGCAAAGCCGCAGACTATCAAAATGTAATGTGATTCATAATTATTCTCATGGTTGTTTGCACAATGCTGACGTAAATGTTTCACACAATGCTTGCATCTCACTTCTTATTTTGTGTGCATACGGTTGTGAATTCATGGCTTAAGTGTTACGGTTGTGCCAAAAAAGGATATCCTTAACAATACCGAAACAGTTAATTCACTCTGTCTGTTTTTAGTGTAGATAAATGATATAGATATAAATATAGAGATATATCTGTTACGTAACCTGTTTAACTACAGATTGTCTTCACTGCTATGATTAATTGATTGTTACTGTTAGTTACAGATTTATCTATGCAAATAAGTACAGCCTTCTTCCTGTGTATGTGTTACAGCTAGATTTAACAATTCCTGATCTTTTTTTAATGTGTAATTACATCAATACCGCCCGGTGTTTGTATGTTGAGTTTTTACATAATGGTATCATTGTTGAAAACCTAATATATGTCTTGCTATGCTACACCATGGATAACCACACAAGTGACTCAAGTGTTTACAGACCGACCAAAGTACCAAAACAACTGACTAGTGAGGAGGCTAAACTTATCCTCCTTATCCACAAAGCCAATCACTAGTGCTGTCTCACGTGTTGTCAAACAAAGAAATGCTTTTGGGTTAGTCCACAATGTGGCCTGATTATGCAGTCATACATACATGAACCTTCACTTCCACTCCTTTGTCTACCAGTTCTCTCCACTCCTGCCCCATTTTACTGCACATCTAGCACTGTGCATTTCAACTGGACAAAATGGTGTGAAATTACACAATGAGTAGTCATGTGTCTTGGCCCAACGCTGGGCTATTAAGCAGATTTTTTATTTGGGAGCAGGTTCTTAGAGAGGTAAATAATAAAGAAAAAAATTCCATTTAGCAGTAGTGGCAGGATCTTAAGCGGATCACACTCTTAGGTGGAAGGTTCACAGGCAGAGACCACTGTAAAAACATGTACAATGTAATAACAGCATTGAGTAGTGTTAATGATTTAATGATGTAGGAAAAGCCTGATATACTTCCACATTGGATTTTTCCTGAAATCTTGCATTCCACTACTGAGGACCCTAAAATGGAAAGAAGTTTAAGAAAATTTAACTTCAAAGAAGAAAACTTTTTTTTTAATGGTGTCATATGTTGTTCCTGTTACTTAGAGATTTCATCTTAAATTTTTGTCACTCCCTGTTTCCTCCTGTTGAAGACTTTCCCAACCTTCATTCAAAAGGTGTGGAATATGACTTAAGTACTTTTCATGCTCAGGGTCTCAGTTGTCTCTGTGTATTTCAGACTGTATTCAAACGGCTGACATGAAAGTGCTGACATGAAACATTTATCAAGATATTTTCCCATCTAGGTTTCTTAGCATGATTTTTAAAATCATTTGAGACGCTGCACGATGAAATCAGGCGCTTGTCACTCTGAGTCGACCGGAGAAATTACGTTTTTCAACAGTGAACAAATTTTGAAGGCATTTTTTTGTTCTCCACCAAACCCTTCTATATCAATCCAAAAATGCATTTCAGCATTCAATGCATTGAAATAAATCGAATGAAGAAAATTATGATTTGGTGGCATGGCCTAACAAGGATTAATAAGGATTTACAAAAGTGATCGGCCATTTTCTCGGTAAATTCAGCTGCAGCCACAAGTCGCCCCCATCGTCTTTATTTGCCAATATCTCAATAGAACAATTATTTTTTTCACACACAGAACCGGAAGTGATACCAATATCTCCACATGCTCAAAATTGGACAAGAGCCTGATTTCATTGTGTCGCGTCTCTTATTTGTTTAGAAAGTTGCTAAATATCATTTGCCATGCCCTGCCTATTTCTCATAACACTACGAGTGTCCAGGGGAGTCACTATGGGCAAACACTGGACTTTATTTCCAAATCCAAAACCATGTACCGGTAGTAACATTGTATTCATGATAATTATATCATTGTCAGGCAAAAACACTGGATATCTTAGATATTGATGTACCATTATTAACTTTCTCATACTGCAGCATTTTCTGTTGGCATTTTTGAGGTTAGCAATTTTGTCCTCCCCTGAACATTTCTGCCTACTGTATGCCTATTTTGTTTTTATCTGACTTTCGTCACTATATACACCATTTCCATAACATTAGCTTTGAGATATTAAATCTTAAATGTGAAAGTTTCTTTGTTTTGCTCCCCACTCTTACTGTTGTGAGTGAGGATTTTTGATGACAATCTAAGTTTTATATTGTTGTACAGTATTAGTTTCATGTGATCTCAATTTTGAATGATTATTCATATTTATCAAATTTTGTATTTACATATCATCAGTGACATCTTCAGTATTTTTTACATATTTTATTGAAAAAGAAGAACTGTTTAGTGACAAGGCTTTTGATGGGCACGAGTCATTTATTGGTTGTTTTTATGATTTTCCTGACTTAATACATAATTCTGTCCACACATTTTTTTTTTTTTTTTGAATTATCTGATAGTTTATATGCTCAGGAATGCCGTGAAACATCAGTTTTGACTTTTGCCATTATCAAAGAGTTGTGAAGACTTGTACTTAGAAGTACAAGTAGTACTAGCAGAGAAACACATTTTTCCATTATGTACCTATTTAAAAAATAATGCAAAATTTTTATGATCATTTGTTTATTGTTTGTTTGATGGAGCTATGGCTGTTAGGATTGTGATTTGCGGAATAAAGCATATTAAACAGATTTAATTGCAGTGACTTTTGTGTGTTTGATTTTGCATAAGTGTTTGGCGGAAAACTTTAAAACTCAAACTTACCTGAAGAGAGGTGGACCCTGCCTGGTCCAGTGACTTAAGGCTACTAAGGAGTTAGAGACGCCACATGACAAGTGCTCAACTGTCCTGATAAATTCAGAAGGAGTTAGACAAAAGAAGAAAAGAAGGGTTTCCAGGTCTTAGATCAGAAACATTGACTTGAAGCACATATTATTAGAAAATTGATTTGAGAGAAAAACATGTAACATCACCAGTATGCTACATGAACTGACGAAAATTGGTTCAGCACTGAGGCGTTACCAGCTCTATATTTTATATTTCAACAGATTCAGAATAGTAACGTGAAAACAAACAATGAAACTTGAAAGGGTCACAGATGTGCATAAATGCACTTCTTATGATCCTTTGTCCTCTTTGGAAAGAAATGTACTCAACATTACAAAATTACATAGGTACAATAAATAACAATGCATAGTACACGTATGGGAGATCAACAATTTATTGGATTTCTTACTGTGACAAACCTCTTAAGTCTGGAGATCTAGTGGAGATCGGCGGTAAATAAGTGCCAAGAAGTTTTCTTTCATCTGAAGGCCATTGTGGTGGTAAATTTTACTGAGTTAACCGGGTGGAGCATTCATAACAGTCATTATGAAAGCAATGGTAATGCAGGGAAATTAATTGCATAAATTTGGTAGAGGCATGGTCGGTTGCTTCAATATCAGGAATTATCTCTCTTTGAATATGAACTATAATATCCAATTTTAATTAAGCCATCTTCCCTACTACGCTCTTCTATGGAATTAAGAGGTAGCTACCAACACTACTCATCGTCTGTGTGTATGTGGTTTTTTTTTTTTTAACCTGTTCGAAAATATATATATTTCTCGTTAAAGAATAGGAAGGATCCATATTATGCACTTGCCTACCAAGTAGCTGTTTTTTGTCCTCCCTTATAAGTTGGAAGGGGGGGGGGGGGCTGGAAGTCATTTTGGAAACCCCTGGGGGAAGCTGATTTTAATCTTTGCCATCAGTTTTGGCATGCTCAAAGGGAAAACAATCGAAAAAAAAAAATGAAATCTCCCATACTTACCATGGCAACTGCTGCTTTCTTGGGTTTTGCTACTCACTATTACGTAACTTTGCCTTCGATAGGCTCTGAACTTTTCCAACCGATTTGCTTGTTATTCTGTGTACATTTTTTTTCCCACTCCATATCTAAATTTTGTCACACCAGATTCTTGTTAAAATTCTTTGATTTTTGTTTAAATTGGTATGTGAAAAGCTCACGGATTCGTCCAAAATTTCACTGCAAAATCTCAAATTTCTCTAAAACTTAAAATGATATCGAAAATCCCTCCTGACAAAATGTACATATTGCTTTGTTCTGTATTTATGCCAATTTCATGATAGCCGGCCCAGGAGTAAGAAAGGAGGTAGCCCATTTGCTCTAAAAAAAAAAAAAAAATCATTTTGAGAAAAACGCAATAATTGTATTTTTCTACAAGAAAATATTCAAAGCTTTTCTATCGGGATTTTAAACTAAAAACATAATTGTTTCATAATCTAAGGTGCTCTTAGAGATTTGTATGACTTATTTTGTCTTTTGCTTGTCATCTGCTCATTTTATATACTGTATATATATATATATATTTATATACATTTTTTAATCCCTTTTCGGTCCCTTACGCCTATCACTAACTAACAGCCGTGGTGCGGTTTCAGGGTCCTGGGAAGCCTATGTGTCCACCACGCCTTTTTTCAGTCTTGGGTCAGAAAAAAGTGTCTTGCTTGACCCTTGATGTGACAGATAGTGCACTAGTCTACTGTACTGTTCTCTGAAACAGCAGAAATGAGCAAGTGGTGTTCTCATTGGGCCGTGAGAACTTCATTTTTGAGGTTCTGGTGAAAATTTTCGCTAGTTTTTTTTTTTTTTTTGGTGTGTGTGGTCAGAGTCTCTGGTGGTGAACCAGTGTCTATTTCAGACACCAGAGCTCCTGATATTGGTGTCAGAGTTCATAATCAATTTTTTTGTGCATCATTTGCTCCTACAAAATGAAATGTTGTCGATCTTTAATATCAAGACCCGACTGAGCCAGGAACTGGATGTTGGAGGTATTGGTCAACCACTGAATGACCATCCTTTTAAGGTCTTAGAGTGGACATATCAACTTGTTAATACCATTTTTATATTCCCAAACGGCATAACTTTTAAGAGCAAACAAAAGCCCGAAAACATTTTTTTTTTAATCAAAAACCCAATTTCAAGATCCCCCCCCCCTTTCCCCTTTAAGGACTCATGTTGTTCCAACTGCCATGAAGGTTTGTATAATTATATATGTTCTTTGTGTCTTGTACTGTGAACATGTATATTATATAAAAGGAGAGGGGGTGGAGGGAAAATAATGATGTTGGTTATAATATGTAGCAATAATGCAAGTACGGTTCATTGATACATGCAGACCTATGTAAAACATTTTTAATGCCAGTCATGGCATTGGATATGGCCGAGAAATGCTAAACAGTCTATGCCGCTGTCAATACCGACGGTAATCATCCACAATAGTAGCCCACGTTCTTGTTGCTGCATGATAATTGTTTTAAGAGCAAAGCCATGATTGAATTCACGATGCTTTTTCAATATCTATTATTCTTTATGCCAGAAGATGTTTCAAATGTTTTTTTTTTGTAGTTACCTCATTATTTGTTTTCAATTTATTTTTTTTTTCTTCGTCATTTTGTTTTTTATTACGTT
>JBCAUA010157421.1:0-22195 GCA_038406235.1 Peronia verruculata | reverse complement strand
AGCACCAGCTAACAGCATAAGAATATATTAGCCCATTCCTACCCAGTTTGATGTGTCAAATGACTTAAGCCAAATTCCAATGTTAAAAGCATTTGATATCGTATTCTGCCTTAACTAGTCGAGAGACTGCGAACGCCCCTTGTTTGCCTCACTTCGGGGTTGGAAACTTACTTCCAGGGGGGGGGGGGGGGAACCCCGTTGAGTTTGTCCCGAAATCATGTGGAACTCTATGTCACAATAGAGTTCATCAATATCCCGGGAATTCTCATCGACCCGTAACTTGGCCTTGTCTCGGTCGTAAGTTTGCCTCACTTCCTGGTTTGACCTGTTACCGTGGCTACAAAATTTAAGTCTAAGACTTTTCGATAAGAGTGACATGCTCATTATCATAGACACTCTCCAAACAGTAATAATAGTAGTGATTAGTGCTAATGATTTAAAGGCGTAGAACAATGCCTGAGATACTTTTGGGTTTTTTTCCCCGAAATCTCGTGTTCTACTATCTTCTCAACACACTTTAGATAGGATTATCTAGCGCACGAAGCTCTGATGGTTTGCGGCCTCAACATTCATTTCCTATATTACATATTCTATGCCCGAGCCTAATTACACGACTAGTCTCAGTACGTTAATCACGGTGACGGAAAAAATCACGTGCTGTCCAAATTGTCGGCAAACAAAGAAAATCCTCCCCCCTATATGCTACTTTTTTTCCCTAATGATTACAAAGAACTGGACCAACCTCGCTGGCTTAACCTGCTGGGGTCCTCAACCAGCTAACATGTAGGTCCCACCAGTTGGTAACGAGTGTTCAAGATAGACCTAGTCGCGTAAATAGACACGTCCATATTATGTACATTGTACATGTACTTGACAAGTAATTAATACAAAGCAGACGGACACTGACTTTCAGGTGAGCTGATTCCCTGACACATATGGATTTAAATGTTCCGTGTGCTCAAAATGGGGTTCTAATGGGGACTGAGTTACCACCTGCCTGGTTAATTTCCATGTGCTAGACACGGGAGTTGTTAAACAAGCAGTGTATTGAGGGAACAAGAATCACTTTTTGCGCCTTTAGTAAAAAGTGCAAAATGACAAAATCGAAAAATTGATAGTGTGTGCAAGAAAACTATTCATTTTCTTTTTATTGTAACAATTTTACTTTAAAAAAAAAATCTATTGTTCATACGAGAATATATTTTAAATCATTTTTTCTTCTTCTTTTTCTTCATTTTCTTCCGCTTTTTTCTTTTTCTTCTTCTTTTTCTCCTTCTTTCTTTGTCTTGTTTTTCTTTTTTTTTTTTCCTTCTTCCCTTTTTTCCCTCTTCTTCTTCATTTTCTTCTTTTTCTGCTCCTTTTCTATTTGTCTTCTTCTTACACCGCATGTTGAACATCCGTTGTCTCTTGGCAAGGGAAGTAACAGGGCGGGCCAAAAACAATCCCCAACTGTTCCCATCTCTTTGCCTGTTGTACCGCCCAAAATAGCGAAAGCATAATGTGGAGACTTGGGCAAATTGTATAATATTTTGGAATAATGAATAAATTAATGTTCACATCATATCGTTCGCACTGAACATTCTCGTAACTGGCAGGTGTTACAGTTGTCGTCAGGATGTTTTATAACTTAGCCAACAGATCCAGCGAGAACTGTGTGACTGAATAATTATCACTGTCGGCAATTACTGAGACAGAAGTTATGATATTTTGGGGCATTTCAATTCTCCAGCGAATGATTATCTCAGCGGGGAACAAAAGCCGGGTGAAAAAAGGACGAAAGTAGATAGGGGGGCTCGAAAGTCTGAATCCGTCATTTACCGATTTAGATCCGCACGTCAATCTACATGGGTATTGCTGTATATTATTAGTCGACTTTATCCTTTAGATATCGACAAAAACATAGCATTCATTACAATTACCAATAATCCGGGAAATTCCATCGACCCGTGTCCTTGACCTTGCCTCGGTTTGATCCTGCTACGATAGGTAGGAAATACATGACTGCAACTCTTCGCTGTGAGCGTATTGAACCTAGATGCCCTCCGAATGATAATGACAGTGAGTGGTGTTAATGATTTAATCACATAGGAAAACGTCTAACGTACTTCCGCGTTGGGTTTTTCCCGAAATTGTGGGTTCCGCTATTGCCGAATAATTTAATATGATGTCATAATTCATAAGATCATAGAGGTCGACACGTCTCTTCCATCACCATTTGCTGATGCGCTGGTAAGAATCATAAACATTCTTTAAAGACACGATTTCCGCATTTACAACTGGATATTGATGTTCTAGTTTAACGAAAACACAAACTTCTTGTAGATACTTTATTATGAATACATCGTATCACGCTCTTAACAACCTGCCAAGATAACGGGTTTTGGTACCCAAGAATCTGATCCAAATCTGATCCTCAAGGGTACAGGTATAGGCAATGTAAGAACTAACCGTTCTTCTTCTTTTTTTTTTTTTAACGAGAAGAGGATACACAGCAACGACAGCATAAAATAATATACATACAAAACATAGAAAGATATGGTAGATTTTTGTATGTTTCCCCCCCCCCCTCCCTTTTCTCACCTCACCTCTCTTCCAGCGCTTTTGTCAAATCGTGCTAGCAACTGATCCACGCATAGCATGGCCATGATTTAACATTGTCGTTGTGTTAATTAACACTGACTTTATGGTGAATAATATGACTGACATGTGTCCTACTTTCAAGGAGACGATACTTGACAGGTCAGTCTGACAGGTCAGGTACGTACATGGCCGCGCAGCATATGGTAGGACGGTGCTGCCTGGGTGTCAGAGGTGTATGCGTGAGTGCGTGCGTGGAATATGAGTGTTTGCGAGTGTGACTGTATGTAATTGTGAATGTTATGTGAGTGTGACTGTATGTAATTGTGAATGTACAAGAGTGTCATTGTATGTAATTGTGTATATATGTGCGTGTATTGTATGTAATTGTGAATAAATGTGAGTGTGGTTGTATGTAATTGTGAATGTACGTGATTGTATTTAATTGTGAATGTATATGAGTGTGATTGTATGTAATTGTGAATGTATATGAGTGTGATTGTATGTACATGTGAATAAATGTGAGTGTGGTTGTATGTCATTGTGAATGTATGTGAGTGGGATTGTATTTAATTGAGAATGTATATGAGTGTGACTGTATGTAATTGTGAATGTATGTGAGTGTGACTGTATGTACTTGTAAATAAATGTGAGTGTGGTTGTATGTAATTGTGAATGTATGTGAGTGTGATTGTATAATGATTGTGAATGTACGTGAGTGGGATTGTATTTAATTGTGAACGTGTATGAGCGTGACTGTATGTACTTGTGACTGCATGTGAGTGTGACTGTTTGTAACTGTGAATGTATGAGAGGTTAACTGTATGTAATTGTGAAACTATGTAATTTTGAATGTATGCACGACGTGACAGTGGATGTATGTGAGTGTGACTGTATGTAATGGTGAATGTATGTACGACTGAATGTTATGCGATAGTGAATGTATGTGGGTATGGCTGTTTGTTTTTGTGAATGTGTTTGAGCAGGATTGTATATAATTGTGAATTTAAGTTAAGTACGAGTGACTGTTATGTGACAGTGAATGTATGTGAGTATGATTTGTATGTAATTGTGAATGTATGCGCTGCTGACGTCTAAGTGGCGGTGAATGTATGTGAGCATAACTATGTGAGTGCATGTAATTATGAACGTATGTAAGAGAAGAATGTTATCTAAGTCTATGAGTGAATATGTGTAAAAGTGAATGTTGTGAGAGTGAATATCTGTGCATGGTGATAAAGTGTGTCTGGAACAAATGGGTTAAGGTGCCTGATGAATGAGCCTCAATATCAACCAGAGGTCAGTTTGAGCATTAGTGACCTCAGCGATCAAAGTATTAGAGCAGCTTCCTTGGATTATAACTCATCCTAAATCTTCAGAATCAGGCCAGCTCTATCTTAATTCGATCAATCCGTGTGCTAACAGCAGCCACCCCCCCCCCCTCCCATTTCCACCATATTACTATTATCATCACTCCCTTCATCCCTCGACCGATTTCTCTATGTTATCTTTGATGTCAAGGTCAACTTCCGACTCTCTCTCTCTCTTTCTCTCTCTCTCTCTCCATCTCCAAAATACTGTCGTGAATGTGTGACTGAGACAGGAGAATAGGAAATTGAAAAGGAAGAATGTGAAAAAAGCAAAGTAGGAGGAATGGGTGGGTGAGGAGAGACGGAGAAAGAAAAGAGAGAGAGAGATAGGGGGCGGGTAGAGGAGAAAAGGGAGATGGATCAGGAGGAGGAGGAGAAAGATGAAGACGAGGAGAGGTGACGAGAAAGAGGAGAACAAAGAAGGATGAAGAGGAGGAGATAAAGAAAGCTGACGGGAAAAAAGAATGAAATTATAAGGAAGGAGGATGAGAAAGAGGAAGGGATAAAGAAAGATGAAGAGGAAAATACTAATGGGTAAGGAAAATGGTGATGAAAACAGATGAAGAGGATGAAAAAGATAAGAACGTTTTAGAAATGAAAGGAGGGGGTAAAAAAGATGAGTAGGAAAACAAGGGAGGGGACGGGGGGGGGGGGGGGGGGGGTTGAGAGGGAAAAAAAAAGGATGGGGATGTAAACTTAAAACGAACATGAGATGGAGATGAAGAAGAATGGAGAGGAAACGGGAAAGGACGAGATGAACAACAACAGCAACGACAAAAACGACAGAAACACATCTACTAATAAACAAATAATAGCAAAGGGGGTGGCCTGGACTGAAGGACCAAGCCTACTGATCAGGTATAATAATGATATTTAGTAAGAGCTCTTCAGTCAAACCTGACCAAAATGGCTAACTAACCATAATTACCAACTCTGGTATATTCCAACTCTGGCATATGGTACTGTACAAACAAACAAAAAAGTTGTACTTAGACGACAAATCATCATTTTCGCGTATGATACACGTTGCCATGACTCCCGCGTCACTACGACCCTTTTCCGGGTTCGCCCATTAAAGGGAGATGATAAACGCGACAACGAGCAGAGTTGTCTCACCTGATCACGTCCGTCAGAAATTAATCATTAATGCAAGGTCGGCCTGGTGTCGCTGAGGCCACGGGCCCAGTACAGAAGAGTGAGGGTTCGAATTCTACGCGTGCGGAGGGGACCTAGAACTTGAATTTCTGTGGGAGGATGGCGTCCTGCCTTCCTTACTAGAAATGCTTCACATGTTATAATAACTTCATGAACTCCTGCCTTCCTAACTACAAAACTGTAAATGTTTCGCATGTGACTTCCTCAGCACACGAGCAATAAACAAATAAATAAGTAAGAAAATAAATAAATAAATAAAACAAAAATTACTACAACATCACGCACAGGCGCGTCTGTACAGGAAATAAATAAAATGCTGATTAAAACAATCAAGATTTCACGATCGTGAGCTTAATTCTCTGTTGCTCCATCTCCATCTTTCCCAGCATTATATAAAGTTTAAGAAAACTGACGTTTTATGTTTAGCAGCTGTTTTTGCACACGGGAGAAAGGACAAAAATCTACCTGTTTGGGCAAGAGATCAGTGAAATAATTACATTATATGGTCCATTTTCTATCCTTTTTTTTTTTTTCATGATTTATGACATTAATAGCCCTAACGTGGAGATATAGCAGCAAATAACTGACCTCGGGAAATATATTCCTTTATTCCTTTCGTAAATATACGAGGACAAAGAAAATCTAGATTACCCGAGAGATCAAGACCGCTTCATTACATAATACACGATTGTTTGTTTGTTTGTTTGTGTTGGGGTGCAACGGCACATCAGCACGATAACGGCTACATTGTGCCTAACACGGTGAGTACATTAACACGGTAATAATGAATAACATGTTTATGACACGAGATTATAGCACTAGCAACAATAACATATTAATAATTACAGCTAAAACAGTGACGACAGTGATGATAATTGTAATAATAATCATCATCTTTGGGGATAATGTAAAGCTACATTCTGTATAGACAAAAATCGGTCAAACGGAAATGACGTCACCTCGCCTGCTCGCTGGAGTGAAGGGGTGGAGTTTGTCAGTTGCTCTGTTTGTGTTTCGAACGTGTAATTTGTTAATGGAAAAGTATCACAAAAACATCACTTCTTTACTCCATCGCCTACAATTTTCCTAGGCATCATTTCACTTCCTATAAACAGAAGGATTAAAAAAAAAAAAAAAAGGCTAAAAAAAGAAACCGCCTTTGAAAGGCAAGCTTTCGTCATATCATACCCGCGTTCATTGTGGATATTTTTATTTGTGCGGCATTTATTTGCCTGCTTTGAGTTAATTTTTTAGGTCAAGTCCAGAAAACTGACTTCAGTGGTGCACTATTAAGTGGCCACTAATACTCGTGACAGGAGGTGGACAATGACATTTTGACACCAACGCTGAAAAGGCAGCTGATAATCTCTTTTTGTTTATAACATTATAAATAAATGTGCAATGGGAGGAGATCGTTGTGCTCAGTCCTATTACTTCCCTTTACCAGACAAAAGAGGGATTGAACAATTAGTGCAAAGAATAAAATATCCACTTTTAGGCCCTTTGCTTGAAACATACACCTTGAAAAATTCTATAACAATTATGGGATAAAGAGAATGTCTTCTTCTGATTGTTATAATTTTATCAAATTTGCTGGTGATCAATCTTTCAAATGACAAGAACTTCAGAGATTTTTTCCTCTTTACACTGCTTGCTCAAGAGGGTTATTTTCTAGCAAAGGGAAGTAATAGGGCTGGTCAAAATGATCTCCCATTACACAAATCCCTCTTGGAAAGGCCAGATAATCTGCGAATTGATCTCCCATTGTCTAAGAAGTTGGACGTTTGCTGTGAATAAACAAGGTCCGAACGGTGGGTTTCAGCGATGCCAAGTGATACTGCTAATATCGTGCTGTCAATAACATTACACATAAATTATGATAAATGTAAGCCTATAACCGTTTCAGAAGTCTCAAGTTTAATCTGAATAAACAGGATCCAACACTGGGTTTCAGCGATGCCCAGCGATGCCAAGTGATACTGCTAATATCGTGCTGTCTATAACATTACATATAAATTATGATAAATGTAAGCCTATAACCGTTTCAGAAGTCTCAAGTTTAATTTGAATAAACAGGATCCAACACTGGGTTTCAGCGATGCCCAACGATACTAATAATGTTTTTTTTTTTTTTTACAAACATCACACATAAATTTAATGCATAAAATTGTTTCAATCTTGTTTTGAATAATCACAACCGGAAACTGGCTTTCAACAGTGCCCGGTGTTGCATTCTTAATTATTTACTTGTGTATTCATTTATTTATTTAGAATAACTGCGGCACTAATTATTTGTCTATAATTGTACATTCGCAGAGACAACAAGCTACCCTATAAATCTGTAGGACAAATTAATATCAAAGACATTACATAGTTTTAGAGTTTATAAGACTAAATGTATATAGTATTATGAATTATATTATTATGCAGTGTAACACTGTAAGTATTATGCAACAGATTCCTAAAAAAATGAACAATTTATTAACTTGCCATACAAATTAAATTTCGAGTGACTTTGTAAAAAATGAGAAGCAAAGTTACTGCTACTCTCTTTGAACCATACGCACATTAATGGACAGTTGAAAATGCTCTCCATTAATGGCGTTGTTTTCCTTACTTTTTTTTTTTATATAAATAATAATTCGATTTACATTGTTTGCAAAAGAACGTGCGATTTCATTTCGTATTTTACGCTCCTGTTTAACACTCTCCGTTTCCCAAAGGAAAGTAACTAGAATAGGCGGACAATTAAAAGAGATAATAAACAGTTATGAGAAGGTAAGAGATGAGAAATAATATAAAACTTTATTTATATCTCAGGCAATTCCTTCCACAGTTGATAAGATAGATATTGCAACAGAGACGTCACACGCCTGGATAAATTGCCACAGTTGATAAGATAGAAATGAGATAGGTAGTGTAATGGTATAAACAGCAAAGATATTATCAGCATCGGTGGGCATCGCTGAAACCCACAGTTTGGACACTGTTTATTCACAGCAAATCTGCCTGAATAAAATGCTACAAACAAGAGAAAGACAAAGATAAAGGCAGAAACAGGAAACAGTGCGACAGGGTGACAAGCCTACCACCGCCTGATGGTAAAAACAGACGTCTGTACCGTGGTGTAAAAGGACTAATAATTATTTAGAATTAGGAAGACTGACCTCCGTAGTTTCGGACCCAGTTTTGCTCCGCTAGGTCCATTTATTAACCCTAGTATTACCATACTGATGTTTGTCATAAACGATGTTACTCTTGGAGGCGGAGCCTGCTCGCAACACTCAAAGCCACCATCCTGACACTAGATAGGAACAAGATCACTGGAGACTCAAGAAAGCGGGGTATTAGTCTACCTATTTCTTGTTGAAGCGCTTTGCCACACCATTATTTAAAGCAGATCCGAATACCTACATTCTCCACAGATTCAAATTTGCGTTTACTTCAGAGACAAAAGAATAATACTGTACTCAAATATGAGAGTGAAAAAAAATAATTAATAAATATTTATCGGCGGCATTCCATGAATTTTAATGGTGTTGAAAATCAAAGGGTTAAGCAGCTCTTACGACATGTGAAGTTTAATCGTTTTCATCATTATTCCAAAAACACCTGCCAAAATTGTCCGGATCAATCAATTGATAATGACCAGACCAGGCCAGACCTGACAATAATTGATTCGCAAATTTGTCTTCCAATGCCCGAGGCTTATTTTGACATAAAATCGATCATTTTGGATACAGGTCGTCTGCATAGGTCAGTTAGCTCTGCGGTGCCAGCTGGTATCCACTGCAGATGCCGTTTCTTTTTGTATCTGATTATCTATTTCTGTCACACAGTCTAGTTTAGACAGTACTCCGTGGCACCGTAGAAAGAAACGAGAAGACGAGGACGACAGAAGATAAATTATGTAGTATAGCCTTTCAAAGCTAAGAAAGTAAGATTATATTTCACTTTTAAGTACCTGTCCTGCTTTGGCTCAGAAAGAATTTTTGCGGTTAGAAATTTGGAATTTGAATGGATTTTTTTTTTCCTTCGGACAGAGGGTTTATCTCCTATTATGCAAGCGGTTTTGAACTGCCAAAGGTTCTTCAAAGCGTGTAACTTACACACACACACAGGATCCCAAAATATATTCGTCTTTATTGGAGAAGACTAGACGCCGGGCTTTAATATCGTAGAAGCCAGGGGACCGTTGAGTCGCTGACAAAAATGAAGGTTTTAATATTCAAATCCTCCCCATCCCCTGATGGTAGGATCCGAGACTCGAACCCGCGATGTCCACGAAGTGAGTTTTTCGCCGAAGTAGCAGACGCCTAATGACACAGCCACGGCGTCCCCACATCGAGATAACAACACATAAGGTAACGGCGTCCCCCACACAGAGGGAGAGGAGGTTGATCATACCAATCTATACCAAAGGTTGGACGGAATTCAGCTGTGTCGTAATCCAGATCCACATTTGAGATGGACAGAGATGGAAAGAATTATCAAGACAAACGTTCACAGTCGTACCCTGACGACCCGCAGGACTGCAAAGCTGAAGTACAATAACGTAGCCAATCCAGTTGAACTTTAAATTCTCAATAAGCTAATGTCCTAAACAACCTCGGTGTCATGATAAGACTTTACCTGTATCTAGTCCATATTATTCACAATCTAGCGTAAGTAGGTATTCTCGAAAATGAGATGCATATTGTAGTTAGGACTGACACTGTTTAATATACTGTCAGATAGATACGAAAACGGGCTGGCCGACAGACATATAACTCGATGGACGAATGAGGAAGGATGGACTCAGACACAGACATATCTGTGGGCCAGCTTATTACAATGTACTTACAGACTGGTCTAAGGAGGGGTGTTGGAGGCAGGGGGAGGGGGGGAGCTGAGGCCATCGATTCCACTAAATGTATTTGAATTTTATCCACACATTATCTTTTTTTATAACTAAATACCAAGGAGCTTAATCTATTATACTTGTATAGTAGTATTTATAAGCTCCTTGAGTAAATATAATCAATACATGTATCACACTGTGTTCAGCGGTCGTCGCCAAATATGAGACTTCCACTCTCATTCTGCCTCATCCCTCCCCTCCCCCTCCCATCCACCATCTCCGCCAAGCATTGTAGGAATATGATGGTTCTCATTATCACCAACCGTTCATTATCCTGACGATGGAACCATAAGCCTCCATCAACGATATCCTGGCTCTTTTGTCCTGGGTTTCCGCATGACAGTGGTCATTATATCGGCCAAGCTATAGGCTTTCTCCCCTCCCCCCCCCTTCCCCTCAGCCCCAATCTCATCAGATTTAGATGGCTATGTTCCGTCTACATCTTTCAACCCCCCCCCTCCCCCCCCCCCGAGACGGTTATCGCAGAGATGACGACATAAGCGCCTAGTGCCATTTAATGGGATTGACCGCTATATAAATGCACTTCAAAGCACTCCACGGTTATTATTACATTCAATAGTAGGTATGGCCTTTCATTTGTAGAGTCAGAAGTTATTCTCGCCGACGCTGTAGGTATGTTCTTGACTCCTGATCTTATTCTTCATAGGGAGGCTGTTGTTATTTCTTGGGGTTCTTGTTTGAATTCGAATTTTATGATTACAGTTATAATGTATCTTGATGGTTTTGTTTCAGGATTTTACTTAGAGCGAGGACCACTGCTTTCAATAATGCGTGTATTACAGACATCAATCAAGCAGGAAGAAAGAACCAAGGAGGAAAAAAAAAAGTATGGGTGAAAAAGGGGGCGGGGGTGGTGGACAAACACTGACAGACTAACAGAAAGACAGACATGACTGACCGCCAAATGGACAGACAATTATCCTAGAAGACAGAGAGGACAGACGCAGGACATAATTATACATGCAGATGGTAGAAGATATTCGATATAAACAGACAGGTAGGCGGACAGACTCACAGACTCACACCGACAAAAACAGAGCGTAAAAGGAAAAAAATAATAATAATGACATTAAAAATGTTGGGCGGAGACAACAACTGAGGCTAACAATAGCACTCCTAAAAATTAGTCTATCTATATGTTAGTTCGCATGTCTAATAGGTACAATAATAATGACAACAAAAAAACAAAGCTAATGGACAGAGAAATGTAGGCGCATGAAAACATTCGGATGCTTCAAACTACATGTACATGTCAGAGAAAAACAAATATAGCAAACAACTGCCCCCCCCCCCTCCCCCATAAACATCGCAAAATCCCACAACAACAAAAGTAATGGACCAAGCGAAGCAAACGGGAACGAAACACATGGATGCGTTTGATAACAAACACAAGAAAATGAACAAAAGAACAGAAACTCGAGACCGTCAGTCACCACTGTACCATCACAGAAGTCCACGACATCGATGTCAACAAGAAATGGACCATAAGACATGTTTATTATACGAATGAGAAGACAAGAATGCTTTCGATTAACAAACAAGAGAACCAATCAACCGAAACAGATACTCAACATCAACACCGTCACGAATTCCCACGACCACAACTGCAACAACAACAACAACACCAACAACAACCCGAAGCCGAACGACAACAACACACACACACACACACAAAAACCGCGATATTAAAGACAAAGGCGACCTACCTAGACAGGCGTGCCAGTTACCAATTAATGTGAAACAAAGCGATCAATCCCAGCAGGTCCTCTCATCAAAGATAATATTGCTAGATCTACACACTGTCCTAAAACATGAATTCTGTTTGCCTGCTTTGAAGACAAGGGACGGTTGGTGAGAGAGATAGGTCCACATAATGTACACACTGTGTACGCTATGGCAGACACCATACAAGAGGAAGGGGCCCTTTGAGGCAATCAAGTCATTCCGATGATTCTCAACTTTTAGTGTCCCATCGAGGATTATGGACTGCAACCCTGAACACTTACATGCCCACATGTTTACTCTAACAGGGTTGATAGTGTGTGTGGGAAAAACGGCGATGTTTTGAACAAGGTGGTAGTTTATGCCAGGTTTTGCTGTGGGAAATTACCAAAACCATTACCAGGGTGGTTTATCAAATATAAGTGAAACATAAAGGTATATTCACGAATTTTGATTTCATTATCAAATAAACCAGACACATTTCCTCCATCTTGATATCAAACACGGTCAATTTGACAGGAAATATTTCACATTATGTAACTATAAATAGAGATACTATGTTGGTAGGACCTGCTTTGCTTAGGGCAAATTGCTCGAGCCAATAATTAAGAAATATGAGAGTAGCAAATTCACACATGAATGCCTATAATTAATGCCACATCATGAGCTCTCCACTGGAACATTTGGCTTGTAACTGTGTGCCCTGCTTAAAAGGGTTCGTGGAAAGTGCGGTAATGTCCACAGCTGTATAGGAATATTAAATTTGTATCCTTAGTTTTCTTTCGCGACATCCCCCCCCCCCCCGTTCCTCCCACCTTTCCTTCCTAGCCCCAGTCCTGTTAGATGACCAAGTTCATAGCATGTTTCAGATCTGAATGCAAGTTGGAACGAATACCTTACAGCTGTATTAGTGTATTGTATGTAGTTAGTAATTTGCAACCTGACACAAGACATTAAGAAAAACAAACCAGTCTTGGGCCAGATCATCGCCTTGAAACTTGAAACGTTTAGGGTTAAAATGTTTCATGATTCCTAATGGAACTTTGTGCTGAAAAACAAATATCATGAGTGGATCACTCACAAAGCGTAACTCAGAAAATCGCAAATCAGCTCGCAAGACACACATTCTTTAACTCTCTTACCCAATCCCTCAGTTCAACCGCCCTCTCCTCCTTATCCATTCAGCTTATACAGAAACGCAGATCCATATCACAGTTTCACAAACGCAGTATTAAAATGACAACTTTTCAAATGTAATCCTACATGTACTGCCCACCCCCCCCCTTTCCCTTTCCCATCCCTACCAGAAGTGTATCCTGTCATAACAATCAAAATAAAGAATAACAAAATACAATTTATTTATATTTAAAACAGCGCCACTCTTTGTAATAATGTTAAAGTTGAATAACAGTAGGGATAACAATTAGCACACACTTTTTTCCTTCTCTTTTTCATTCACCTTTGCGTTGTCCAAAATCAACAGAAAACGATATGCTACAAACCCCGATTCAATTTATGTGTCGGTCAGGTGGGCAAAAGGGGGTGGAAGGAGTCCTCGATCCCTGGGGACATCTTTTGAGACTCCTTGATTCCCGCTAGAGCGCCCTTGCTTGGCACACAACTACCGGGCGGCCTGACGATACAGAGGACCCGGGTCACTCTCATGCCCCCCCCCCCCCCCCCAATCCCTTTCCCGCTGACACAACACCGATACTCCTTCTTGAAGGAGGTTAACACTTCAGAAGCGTAACTGAACATCACTGCAGGAGTACCCGGGTCTCTATAATGATATCTATCTTCGTGTTTTAGAAAATACAGCTGGAACAGAACCAATGTAAACCGAATACTGTTTTGTTATATTGTATGTTCATTGGAGCGGAACTCAAAACGCAAAGCACTCTGGTCCCTTGGCGCTGCTGGGGTTAAGGAAGGGGAGGTGGGGGGTGGGGGTGGACTTCTTTGCAGACACCTGTGAACTACAACCCCCAAAACCTGGACATGGGGTCACGATCCTCACATGGGGTCACCTCGAAGACTCTCCCAACCTGTGAATTGACCGGTCCTGGCGCATTCCAGTCACATACTGCCACAAGGAGCGGAAAAAATGGCGAGAAACAATGAAAGTTAATGACCAGAGAGATAAGAGGGCTCTCCGTTCCTCCCTTACCTCAAGCCCCATCCCCCTCCCTCTCTTACTCTCCTCTTGTATGTGACACACTGACTTGAAACCTGTCTGCTAGTCTGACCAAGCCTCGTTAGTGCAAAAACAGTAATATTTGTGTACCAGTGCTGAACGATGCCCGGGCAGAATACGTTGCTTTAATTATCTTTATTCTCAACAAACCGACAAACACTGAGCCACCTGTTATTGTCTTACCACAGGACTAGAGCTACGTTCTGTGGCCCAAAACAGGAATTTAGCCTATCATATAAGTTACGTATTATACTTTATCAGTCCAGAAAAGGACTTGAAAACATTGTGCAAAAGGCACATTCGACGAACTATTTGTATGGGAAAAGGTTAATTATTCATCGGTCTGTTCAAAAGATATTCTGGATTTTGTGGCATCTTTTATGAAAATAAATAAATAAATAAATAAAATAAAGTATTTTTTAAAAATACTAATAATAATAATAATACTAATAAAATTTGAGCTGGCACATAGAATTACTTACATTTCAAAAATACTTCTTGAGCTTGTCTTGTCCTGTTCGAGACATATGCTATTATATGTGTGAATGCATATATATATATGCATATATTATACTATGTGCATGTGTATGAATAGATATGTTACTAAAAATAATACTGTCTCGACATGCGGGTGAGGTTCACGATGTATTATTCTTTCTGATCTTACAGAGGCGCGAAGAAGAAGCGATCGTGCTAACGCCCAATTAAACCAAAATGCAGAATCAAACCTAGAACTCGTACGCTTTTCAAGTTCTCTACGCGGGAATCCGGGGTTTACAAGTAGGTTCTCTGCTACCACCTGCAGGCGGTGTAAGCCTGCCATCGGTGGGGTGTCTCCCATGGAGTGCCACCTCGACATTACAGGAAAGACATCTCTTCTCACTCTCTCTCCTTGCTCCTGTCTTCTGTCTCGCTTTCTTTCCTCTCTTCTTCTTGACGTGGAAACGTAGTCTTACCGTGTCTGACACAAAATAGCCGTAATCGTGCTGATGTTTCGTTAAATCCCAACATCACAATGACAACAACGCGTTTTCAGTCCCCTGCGGATGGCTGTCTCAGCCTACGCACTCTAATGTGACAGGCTGGTGTTGACATGACGTATTATTATGTTCCCCCAAAGTGAAAGTCGGCGTTCCTGTGTTAACAGGCAGAAAATGATAATTACACTGGACAATTTCATGGCAAACCTTCTGATCTGATACAACAGCGCGCGAGGATTACAGGAATCAACCGGGTACAGACATAAATGGACTTGTCTTGTCTTTAACAGACTACGGGCCGCAAAACAATCTACGGCATCCTTTGATAGTTTAAATCAGGTTTGTTTCTCTGTTGTTGTTGTTGTTGTTTGTTGTTTTCACAACAAGACCATTCGTCAACAGATGAGCTTTTGAATGGGCATTGCAAAAACAACCGAATACGGTGTTCATCATGGCTCCTGCAAGCATGATTACGTTGATGCCACTTGGTAATAGATGGTAGATTTAAATAGAATAATTTATGCCATAAAAACAGTGGCACGTGTGGCATAGCGGTAAGAGTGCTGGACCAGCACTGGTTCAAATCCCACCAGGAGTGTCTGAGGAAGAATAAAAGGTGGGTGACGGACATCGGGAGTTATGACCCCGATGTGGCCGGGGCTCTAGAAGATATCAGGAAGATAAAGGCCGAAACATCTAATGAAAGAACCCACTCTTCCTCTGAAAATCGTCACCTGTCTCGCTCCACCCGAGTTTTCCTACCATTCTGGTTAAGAAAAGGACGAAAAAGTTTTTTTTTTTTTTCATGCCTGGTCCTTAAGTTAAAAATAACAACAACAAAAGAACAAACGCTATTTTTCTTCCTCTAGCACAACGCCTATCAAGTACATCTTGATCGTGGAAAAAGGCGAGTAATTTGACTTAAGACACAATATCACTTTACGAAAATCCCTTCTCCGGCACCTGGGGAATCCAAGCATGGACGTTCAGAAAAACTGAAACATAATTGAAGTTGATGAAATAAGCCCAAGAAGAACCAATTTAAAAAAAAAAATAGTAATAAATGTGATTCCATCGGTGTCTTTTCAAACTTCAATGTGTTGACCTATATAGATCCCCTGCTACGAGTCTGGACTGCAGTGTAAATTTGAGGAGAAATAAGCGTTAATACTGGGGGTTCCACTACATTTGTATTTCCTTCGTCAAAACAATTTTTTTTTTCTTCTTATACAACCGTGGTAGAACTGTGTTGCGTATGTGTAACAACAACGACAACAATAACAACAGCAACAACAACAGAAACAACAACAAACAGTCCAATTTTCATCCCTAATTCGTATACTTTTTAAGCTATCAATCCGTGGGAACCAAATAACATTTCTTTCTCCCACCCTCCTCCGGTCCTTGGATGACAAAATACTTCAGAGTCTAAACAAAAGAGACCACATCCTGAAAATGGGTATCTGTATCCGCGTGTAAAAAAAAAAAAAATGTACTCCCTCCACATAATTACCTAATACGCCAGGATGCCCCCCCTCCCCCCCAAAGATCTCGTCCTTGCATGTGCCAGCCACTACAAAAAAATGTGCCTTCCTAACTAGGTCGTGAAACGTGTTCATTATTTGTCTATGGTACTCATCCTCACTGCGCTCAGCGCCATACCTACCCGCTTCCTTCCATCATAAACCTACACAAACACAACACATATTGTAAGTGCACGAGTCAGTGTTGGTCTCTCCTTCCCCCTCCCCCCCCCCCTACCCCCTTCCATCAGCCATAGTAGCCTACTTGCAAACAACATACGGTGTCATAACATAGTACCCAAGGTACATGTATCAATGGCATAGTTGTTGGGCTATAGCTCTGTCGATCTTGGGATCAGATATGTTAGGGTTCGACGTCTAGCGGGGCTCAGTATTTTCTTCGTGGCTAAAAGAAACAACTTATGCAAATTTCTGACTCGATCCAGGTTAAAATGGGCGTCCGCGACTACAGTCTGAGAATGGTATGGATAATGATTTAAGAGCGCCTAACTAGCAGCTGACTGTATACTTCTCAGGAAGCCAAGAGTGTCTTCATTTGAGTCTGTCGGAGGAGGGATACGCGTTATGTAAATTGTCTCTATTATTATTAGGATTATTATTACTACATGTATTATCAAATGTATTGTTGTTAAATTACATTATTATTACTACAGTTATTCTTATTAATATCATTGTTGTTATTATTATTATTGCTATATTCATTATTACCACTATTACATGTTTACGATCTTATTATTATTACTACTGCATTTTATTATTATTATTATTATCATTATTATTATTACTACTATTATCGTTACTCATAACATATTTATATCTCCTGAAAGCATAAACTCTCATTTCATAGATAGGACATCCCATCAGTTTCTATAGATACGTCTGGGGTTAAAATTAATTGTGTTTGGATTTCGGGGGACACACCTGACTTAATCAAACATTATTGACTGTGCCGAGCATACATGCACAAAAAAAAAAAAACATACCACACATTCCACTGGCCCATATAGATTTTTTTCATGCATGTCATCTATGTGGATTTCACCACAGCAAATAACAAGCGAGCTCAGTTCTTTGTTGCTCGACCTCCACTTTTGGGCCATTTGGAGATATATACAATGTATGTAATATGTAAGCTGGACTGTAAATCTACCCTACAGGGTAATTATTTCACTGATCACTTGCCCAAACAGCAAAGATTTTGAAAATCATTTTGTCCTATCTCCTACCTGCAAAAACATTTGCTAAACACATAACTTCATTTTCCTTTTCAAAATGCGAAAAATGGAGATAGAACAAACAGAGAAGTGAGCTCAAGATACATGTATCCATTTTAAGGAACGCAGGTTTGATAGTGTGATATGACTAAGTTTGTCTTTTACCCATTACACTCTTCTTCTTTTTATTTTTTTTTAAATTTTATTATTATTATTTGTTGTTGTTGTTTTCTGTTCTTCTTAGCCTTCCAACTATTATTATCCTCTTTAAATAGGTAGTGTTTGATGTGTTTCAAAGACATTTCAGCAAAGTGATGATGGATGATGAAGATAATCATGGTTATGGTTTTTATAAGCTTTTCAACCTCCTGTAGTGGTGGTTATCTCAGCTGTCCACAACCGTGGTAAAAAAATAACATAACACTGTTGTGTTATGTGTTCATTAAAATGACTAAATCAGCGATAATCATGGTTATGGTTTTTATAAGCTTTTCAACCTCCTGTTGTGGTGGTTATCTCAGCTGTCTACAACCGTGGTTATAAAATAACATAACACTATTGTGTTATGTGACCAAGAATATGACAAGGTAATCATACAAGTGCAGTCTGTAATTCAACTTTTTCTATTTTAGAAAGTCGTCTATGATTGGTCACGTATGTTGACATTACAAAACCATATTGCCCAATATCGGCTAAATGATCTGCCCTCTCATCCCCCGGGGACGACGGGATGATCTAACAACAACAACAACAATTGCGACTGCAACACCATCACTACCACCACCAGCAACAACAACAACCAACATCTGTAAACAGTGTAATAAACCATGTCCTACGAAGCTCATCAACTTTTTGATAACGAGGAGTTTACAAATGTTTAGATGTTTGTTAGTTTGTTTGTTTGCTTGTGTTGGGTTCTAATGCACGATTGCGGTTGTATTGCGCCACGTACGGCTGAAAACGATTACGAGTTGTAAGCGGTATATCAAAGTGTGTGTGTGTGTGTGCGTGCGTCCGTGTGTGTGTGTGTGTGTGTGTGTGTGTGTAATCAAAGATTATAAACGGGATCTATCACAAAGGAATATAAGCAGACATACAGGTTGCCGTGTGAACCGCCCCATGTTCACAATATCACACGTACAAGTTGATGATTTTAGATTCTAAAGTAGAGACTAACCTGCTAGAGACCAGCTTCGTGCAGGAAGCGCAGGCTCATTTGTGGGCTTGTTTTACCCAAAAATAGAGATAACAAACAAAAGTTTAGGCATAAAAAAAAAAAAAAATACTGAGACCTGAAAGGGAAAGGGTTAACTGGACCGCAGTATACAGGTATTTTGGCAGAGGCGCTGAATAAATCCAGGGGCGTGGCGTCAAAACGGCCTACCTGCCTAAATGTAATCTACACACACAAATGGTAAAATGTGTCCCGCCCTTCTCGAGATTGCAACTTTAGAGAGTGTCTATGTGAGGGGAAGGGCGGAGGCAGGATATCTATCGCAAATTAAATTAATTTCAAAGAACGAACTTGAATTCCGAACTCAAAGGAATTGACAAAAGCTTAGAAAGACATTATTACACTGCTTCACAAGCTGACTTTTGAAAAACAAAACAAAAAAATGCGTTTCTTCTGCAAAATCTGCACAGTCTTCAGTGTCTCACGTCTAGCGTTGTTAAACTGTTTAACGGATTAAGAGTCAGAGTCTGAATAATAGATTAAGGATAGAAGTCATAATTAAATGGATATTCTGTTCTGGGACCAAATCAGTTTCCTTGATCAAAGAATCTTTAGCACTGGCAAGCAGAAAACAAACAAAACCTAACAGAACAAAGAAAAAAAAATGTCTTTGTCCTTACTATTCGAAGAAATATACAAAAGGAGCGATCTGAAAAGCTCATTTTGAAATGAAAGAGAATGACTCACATTTTTTCAATTTATTATTATTATTATTATTTTCATGCAATGCCTTTTAAATTAGGTCCCGGTCTGTCTCTGAGGAAGTCGCAAAAATGGCACATATCGATTGTTGCATGATTATGCTTGCAAATTTAAGTCTATCACAATGTAGCCCTACCTCTAACTTTACCCTGCCCCTACCCCGAACCTAAACCTGGCCTTAACCCAAAAGTAAAGAGCACAACACCAATAAGTAATCAACCCAAAAAGTTCATTCGCCATTTGAAACATTCAGACAACACTAACACAGTCATATTCGTAGTGACAGTAATTAATATGCACCTTTTAATTGTAATATAGTAATCGATATGTGCCATTTTCGAGACTTCCGTAGTAGAAACAGACTTGAACCCATAGACATACATGTAGAAGACCCGGAGGGCAGGCACAACTTCCGGTCCAATTTGACCCGAGTTTTTCCTGAGCCCGCTCGGCTCCCATAGTTCAGCCGTGAGAGCGTGATTCTATTGGAGCAATGGCCGCCGATAGATACTGAACATGCGCAGCGGGTCTAGTTATACTAGTATGTCTATGCCGGGACCACATTTAGAAGGTAGTGCCGTTCCGGTCCTCAAGCTTAAAACGGCAATAAAAGAACAAACGCTTTTTTCCCCCTCTTTCACAAAGGTCATCAAGTGCCAGTGGAAGAGGAGGGTAATTTGACGAACGGGCAATATCATTTACATAAGTCTCTTTCCAAGTACCTAGGAAGTCCCACTTCAGGAACTTTCTACTTTCATTTGCCTGTAACTGAAACATTGTTTCGTGAGCTGAAAAAAGCAGTCGTACAAATGACAGTTCACAGTGCTAGCTTAATCATTCCCTCAGTTCTGTTTCATAAGCTCAAAATGCAGTCATACAAATGACAGTTCACAGTGCTAGCTTAATCATTCCCTCAGTTCTGTTTCATAAGCTGAAAAAGCAGTCATACAAAATGACAGTTCACATTGCTAGCTTTAACACTATCTCAGTTTTGTTTCATAAGCTAAAAAAGCAGTCGTACACATAACAGTTCGCAGTGCTAGCTTAATATTCAGTCAGTTCTGTTTTATAAGCTGAAAAACCAGTCATACAAATGACAATTTACAGTGCTAGCTTAATCATTCCCTCAGTTCTGTTTCGTGAGCTGAAAAAAGCAGTCATACAAATGACAGTCTACAGTGCTAGCTTAATCATTCCCTCAGTTCTTTTTCATAAGTTGAAATAGCAGTCGCACATAATGACAGCTCCCAATGCTAAAGAAACCAAAAATTCTCAAAAGCACACGAACAGTGTGAAATTTTGGACAATTCGGGTGGGTAACACCAGTAAAACCTTATAACTCAGTACGTATTTCCTAAGACCTTAATAATGGATTTCGTGTCAGACTTCCGTACCGTAATCTTCACTAGTGGTATCGATTTCTCACCACTTTAGTTTAATTGCAGTTCGTTTATGATTAAAACACAATAAGTACGTTATTGCCGGCCTTAGATAAGATCAAGATCAATTGAAACTGATCGCGACTGAATGCTTTCTCAATAATGTACGGCGTGGCATACCCCCTTGTCTCTAATTGTGCTACCCTCCTCCCTCCCCTCTCCTCCTCATATTTCATTGCCCATTCATCCATCCATCCGTCTGTCCTTCCATCGTTCTCTCCCTTCCTCCATCCCATCTATCTCACAACTGTCCATCTGTCTGTCCATCTGTCTATCTGCCCGTTTGTCGGTCCGACCATCTGTACGTCTCTGTTGAACCAGGTGGAAATAGCTGAGTGTTAAAAAAAAAAAATAACTCACAACAACTCACGGAACATCCATTGATCATACTTTTAAGCCGTCCATCCGTCCGTCCAGCGATATTGTCTTCCAGGCGTCACAAAGCTGCCAACACGGTGTTTGATCTTTCGGCAATATTTGACTTGCAGGCGTGCACTGTTCCGCACTGCTACTTTAGGCGCGGGGGAGCTATGAACAGGGATGTGTGTGTATGCCATAGACACACAAGTAGAAGACCCAGCGCGCAGGGATAACTTCCGGTCCAATTTGACCAGCGTATATATATATATATATATATATGCACACACGGTTCTTTCCTCAACCCGCTTGTAGTTCAGCCGTGTGGTTCTATTGGAGCAATGGCCGCCGTCTATCGAGAAATGGCCGCCGACAGAGACTACTAAACATGCGCACCTATTACTAGTATGTCTATGGTATTTGCGTATATATGTTTGAATGAAAGTGGGGGGGGGGGGGTGCAGAAAGTGGGCGTATGAGAGGAAATGGACCAGCGTTGTTGTCTAGGAAATATTCAAGTTGATGAAATGTATCAAATAATGTACTATGATGACATACTGAAAACAGCAGCTACCGAACGACAGCTAGAAAGATGAAAAGACAGATAGGCAGACAGGCAAACAGACAGAGACATAGATAGGTAGACAGACTTTCCAACAGACAGGCTGGCAGAAACATAAGCCGGTAGATAGACTGACAAAAGACAAACATAGATAGATAGATAGATAGATAGATAGATAGATAGATAGATAGATAGATAGATAGATAGACAGATAGACAGACAGA